>QRFJ01004777.1:0-269540 GCA_006176705.1 Cocos nucifera | reverse complement strand
AAAAGAGAGAGATAGGGTAATTCGAAAATTCACGGCATAAAGAGCATGCTGATTGGTTGAAAACGCGGCCGGTTCCATGCAACACGGGCTGGCGCACGGTCCATGAGAGCAATTTGGTGAATTGCTGATTAATCTAAACGTGGCGGTTTTTTCACTGAAGCTTGATCGGAACGGACGAAAGAAGGCGCTGATGGATGCATACACAGCTCCTTCGATTCGAGATCCAATGGGTGGGAATATCATCTCGACGTTAAACTATAGAATCTGAAGCCTTCTTTCAAGACGTGAGTCGGATGGCCACAGATTTGATCTCAATGGATGATTCAATGGGCTGATATTAATCCGACTTGATCTGGGTTATTTTAAGGGCTTTTGGTGGTTTTTGGAACCGTGTTGATTCAAGATCTAACGGGCAGATTACCTAGATGCTTTTAATTTGAGTTGATTTAGGAGTCCTAAATCCCTAAATTTTTTGATGATTTTGGGAAATAAAACTTCTTAACCTATAAAAGAAACCTAGTGTTGTCTGAAAAAAAAAAAAGAAAAAGAGAGAGACAAAGAGAGAGACGGGGAGAAAGAGAGAGAGGAAGAAAAGAGAGAGAGAAGAGAGAGGAGAGAGATAAAAGAAAAGTGATTATGAGAAAACAGAAAAAAGATCTTTTTAATTTTCTTTCGACGATCAAGACATCGATCAAGGAGCCTTCTTCTTTTTCACCAAATTCTCCACAATCAAAGGCAGCAGAACAATCAATTTCACAATCAACAGTCTAATTTCTTCATTGCTTTTTTTTTATTTACTGTTTTTGAATTTGTTATCATGAACTAAATTTATTTTACTAAAGGCTAAGGTGTAGCACCTTCTTTTTGATGCAATATTCATGGAATGTTATTTTTAAATTTTTTCATAAGGAGTATATAAATCTGATCTTAATGCTTTTAGATTAAATGGCCATCTCTAATTGATCTAATGAACATAGATGCTGACGGACCAAAGTACATCTATGTTAATGCTTCTTGATTATATACCTTGTATTATGAATCAAATTAGAATTCATATGCATGCAGGAATTTAGTGCGCTTTGGACGCGCAGCGTATTTTTAATTAGAGGGTTTCACAAAATCTAATGCATTAATATTTATTTAAATTACACCTAGACCAAAGGGTAATTAATAAATATTAATAGTTTTGCTATGCCTAGACCAAAGGATAGTGAATAAATTAGGAGACTCCACCGTCACATGAAATAAAATTAATCTAAAAATCTGAATATTGTATTGACTGAGTTGGTGAACCGATTGCCTTAGTAATCCATTGCTCTTGAATTTAAAATCCTAATAATTTACACTCTCTCTATTTAATTAAAGACTTTTAATTATTTTTTTTATTTTATTTATTTTATTTTTTTTAATTTCTTATTCTCATAAATCGATCTTCTAAATAAAGCATAGAAAAGAGCTTTTCAGTACTTATTTTTCCAATCCTCTAGGGACGATACTCTACTCATTCACTTTATTACTTGATCGACTAGTGCACTTGCCATAGCTATAAATTAGCACGCATCAGGGCAATAATCTAACAATCTCCCACTTGTCCTAAAGCTAATTGGCTACAAGTTTAAGTCCCATCTTCTCAAGATGGGCTTTGATCTTCTGCTGGCCCAACGGCTTTGTAAGTGGGTCTGCCACATTATCTGTGGAGTTGACTCTCTTGACCTCGACATAACCCTTCTCGAGGTAATCGCGGATGAGGTGGTATCGCCGCTCAATATGCTTGGATTTCTGGTGAGACCTCGGCTCCTTAGCAAGGGCTATGGCGCCATTGTTGTCGCAGTATAGAGGAATGGCATCTGATGGCATTACTCCAATTTCTGCAGCAAACTTCTTGTACCAGAATGCTTCCTTCGCAGCCTCTGATGCAGCGATATATTCTGCTTCCATGGTGGAATCTGCTATCACCGTTTGCTTGGAACTCTTCCAGCTGACAGCTCCACCATTGCACACAAACAGACTCCCAGATGTCGACTTTCGATCATCTATATCGGACATGAAATCCGAGTCTGTGTATCCCTGGACTTGGAGTTCTCCGTTACCAAAGACCAACATCATATCCTTAGTTCTTCTCAAGTACTTAAGGATACATTTCACAGAAGTCCAGTGTTCTTCACCTGGATTTGACTGATATCTGCTTGTGACACTCACAGCATGGGCTATATCAGGTCGTGTACATAGCATGGCATACATGAGGCTCCCTATTGCAGAAGCATAAGGGATCTTGCTCATGCGTTCTATTTCCTCAGGTGTGCTAGGGCACATCTTCTTGGAAAGATGAATACCATGTCTGAAGGGTATTAATCCCCTCTTAGAGTTTTCCATACTAAACCTCTTTAGTACTTTCTCTATGTACATCTTCTGTGAAAGTCCTAGCATCCTATTCGGTCTATCCCTATAGACCTTAATTCCTAGAATAAAGGATGCTTCACCTAGGTCTTTCATGGAGAATTCCTTGGACAACCATAATTTGACTGATGTCAACATGGGAATATCATTTCCAATAAGGAGGATGTCATCCACGTACAATACGAGGAAGACAACAGCGCTCCCACTGACCTTTTTGAAAACACATGGTTCCTCTTCATTTTTGATGAAACCAAATACTTTTTGATCACATCATTGAAACGAGTGTTCCAGCTCCGAGATGCTTGCTTAAGTCCATATATGGACCTTTGCAGCTTGCAAACCTTGTGATCAGTATCACTGGATGTGAAACCTAGCGGCTGTTCCATATAGATATCTTCCTCAAGATATCCATTTCAAGAACGCATTTTCACGTCCATTTGCCATATTTCATAATCGAAATAGGCTGCAACGGCAAGCAATGTGCGGATGGATTTTAGCATAGCCACTGGGGAAAAGGTATCCTGATAGTCAATGCCTTCACGTTGACTATAACCTTTTGCCACTAGTCTAGCCTTGAATGTCTCCACATTTCCATCTGCACCAATCTTTCTCTTGAAGATCCATTTACACCCAATAGGTACTATACCTTCTGGTGGATCTACCAAGGTCCAGACTTGGTTTGAGTGCATCGAGTCAATTTCTGACTGCATTGCCTCTAGCCATTTCTCGGAGTCGATATCTGATATCGCCTCATTGTAGGTTTTGGGATCATCACCATGAGCACCATTACCTACGAGGAACATTTTCTCTACTTTCCTCTGAAATAATACCTAAGTATCTTTCAGGGGGATGGAAAACTCTTTTCGATCTACGAGGTGGAGGAGGTAGTGTTCTTATTGGCTCAACCTGATTTGGTTCCAATTGGTCCTTAGCTCGTTGTACTTGTGAGACTTTCTCATCAAGCTTAATCTGCTTTTCAATGCCGCTATCTTGAATAAACTATTTTTCAAGAAAGATGGCATGTCGACTCACAATCACATTGTGGTCTTCTGGAATGTAGAAATAGTATCCTAATGACTCTTTAGGATATCCTATGAATCGAGCTCTAAAGGACCTAAACTCTAACTTGTCCGCTTGTTGTCTTTTGACATGAGCCGGACAACCCCAAATTCTGAGATGACTCAGACTTGGTTTCTTACCATGCCATATCTCATACGGTGTGGTAGGAACGGTTTTAGAGGGAAACCCTATTCAGTAGATAAATTGAAGTTAACAATGAATGTCCCCAAAGAAAATCAGGAAGGTCTGTGAAGCTCATCATGGATCGAACCATATCCAATAGAGTCCGATTTCTCCATTCTGAAAACCTCCGTTGAGTTGAGGTGTTCCTGGTGGAGTCCATTGAGAGACTATGCCATTTTTCTTGAGATAGTCTAGGAATTTTCGGCTAAGGTATTCACCTCCTCGATCTGATCGAAGAACCTTAATGGGTTTTTCCAGTTTATTTTTCTACTTCATGTCTGAATTCTTTGAACTTTTCAAAAGCTTCAGACTTATGTCTCATAAGATACACATACCCATACCTAGACAGATCATCGGATAAAGGTAATGAAGTAGACAAAATTTGCCTCTAGTCGGCACATCAAATGGGCCGCACACATCAGTATGTACTAGGGCAAGGAGATCTGTGGCCCTCTCCCCATGTCCAACAAAAGGGAGTTTGGTCATTTTGCCTTGAAGACAAGATTCACAAGTTGGATATGACTCGGAAGTCAATGGACTCAATAGCCCATTTTTCTCCAATTTGTTGATCCTATCTTCTGCTATATGACCTAATCTCTTAGGTGCCATAGATATCTGTCATTTGGACTATCCCTAGGTCGTTTGGCATTCACGTTTTGCTCGATAGTTAGAACAGGTACATCAATATGTAGCTGATAAAGACCATTAATAAGGAAAACCATTTGCAATTTTATTTCTTTCATAAAGAATGTTACAATGGTCCTTAAAGAAGGTAATCACATAAGCCTTCTTAGTGCTAAGCATGAAACAGAAATCAAATTCCTGCTAGCTGCAGGCACATAATAACAGTCTTTCAAAACTAAGTCTAAACCAGATGGTAATCGAAGAGGGTATGTTCCCACGGCTACTGCAGCAACTCTTGCTCCATTACCGATGCATAGGATCATGTCTCCATCCCTCAGCCTCCTGCTATCCTCAAGACCCTGCATGGAAGTGCACAGATGAGCACTAGAACCAGAGTCAAGCACCCAACTGGATGCAGAAGAAACCGTAAGGTTAGACTCAATAACGAGCATACCTCCAGAAGGACCTTCCTTCTTGTTCTTCAGGGTGGCCAGGTAAGTAGGGCAGTTCCGCTTCCAATGGCCATCGCTGTTGCAATGGAAACACTTTCCTTTGACATCGGCCTTTTTCTTCGGATTCTGCCTTCTTCTTCTTTGATCCTTCCACCTTTTGCTTTTTCACAGACTTCTTTTTCTTTCCATAAGACTTTCTTTTGGAAGAAGTCCATTCCATAGCAAGAACTGAGCCTTTAGAACCTTTCATAGAAAGCTCAGCGGTAACCAGCATATTCATTAATTCGGCCAAGGAATTTTGAAGTTTATGCATGTGGTAATTCATGATGAATTGCCCATATGCATCAGTCAAGGATTGCAGAATAATATCGTTCTGCAGGTCCAAGTCTAACTTCACACCGAGCTTCTCAAGCTCTTCCATGTCCTTGATCATTGTCAGACAGTGATCTTGGACTGACTGTCCATCACGCATCTTAGCCTTAAAAAGTCATTTCGTGACTTGATATTTGGCTGCGCGACTCTGTTCACCAAACATCTCCTGCAGGTGAGCCAACATTTGGCGAGCAGTCCCGATATCCTTCATGTTGGCGTTGGAGCTCATCAGACATCGAGCCCAACATGTAATATCTGGCCTTATTATCTTCGTCTATCCATTTTTTCAGAGACGCTCTCTGTTCAACAGATGGACGGGCTGGTAAGGTGGGAGGGTCCTGGTCCAATACATGGGTTAACTTCTCGGAACCCAAAATAATTTTGTAGTTCCTGAGCCAATCTTTATAATTGGGTCCAGTCAGTCTATGTGTGTCCAGGATACGTGCCAATGGGTTGGACGCAGACATTTTCCTGTAGAGAGTCAAAGATTCTAGTTAGATACTATAATTTTGACTTGACCAATTTGTTTAGAAATTTTATTTTTAAACAAATTAGCTCCCACTATTTTTTCGGATCCCTACACTCCCTCTGTAGAGATGCGAAAAATCTCTACATGATTAATGATTTCTAGTGGGTGGTGCGGTCTCACCAACTGACTCATCACCTCACCTAATAGTTATTGGTGATGGGTTAGCCAATGAGTGAACAACTCTTGTTCAATGATTCTCTAATCATGGTGCACCCAAACTTGGTCTCTAATTCATGAATCTCACCGTATCCGGAATATTGATCCACTCCTTAGTTAAGTCAGACCCACCATTTGCATAGACTGGGATTCCTAATTGAGTCTCTCACCGTATCCAAAATATTGAGCCCAACTCATCCTCCAGCCCATAGCATCCAATGCCTAATAGACATGGTTGCGTCTTCCCGGTGCAACTGAGCCACTGTATCCAGTCGAGAACAATCAACCCCGGGAAGGGCCCGCACATCTACAATGGTGGAAGACCTCAGACTTAATCTTTTCTTAGGGAAGAATTGATTCAGGTCTCATTAAACTAGACTTGGCTTAGTCATAACAATTATGACTAACCTAGTGGCATGGGTTAGCTCGGATTATTGACCACCTCAGATCAGAACTGTGTCAACAGATATGGCCAGGTAAGTGAGACCGGATGGAAGGAATATGCCATTAACTCGTACAAGAACGCATTCAGGTCGAGTAGCTTCCAATTAAAAACCAGTCGGTCGTCTATGCCAAACTTACCTTAGACACCAAATTGTTGAGTCAGAACCAATTGGGTTAGCCTACAATCCAGACTCTAACCTCTGAGCCTAATTAGGTCTTGCTTGATCGTGACTCGATCTTGACCCAGACTTAATCCTATTAGGCTGGTCAATTTAAGCATTGTTGATCCCATCTAACCAACTCTTGATTCGGTTTGATCAACCGCTTAGACCTAATTGAGCTACCCAAGCCCGAACCCAGTATTATGAATATGTCTTAGATCTGAAATTCTTAATTTTAGACCTAATTAATATTTCATAATCTTAATTTTTAATTAAGTAGGGTTCATAAATAAAATATGCATAATAAATCCTAGGGTTTCAGGATCTAAGGTTTTGCAGAAAGTAAGTTTTGGGTTTCTGATTAAGGACGAACACGCAGCACCCCTACACATCATAAGAACACCCCATCAAATGGGAAGAGAGGGCCTTTAAACCCTTCTTCATTCTTATGACCGGACGGCCAAGAGGAACGCCTTAATCAGGAACATTCAATACTACAAAATAATATCAGATCTATATCATATATCTCATATATAAATAGATCTAATCATGGCATATTTTGCATACATCTCATGTATCATAATCATGCATATTTTCAGATCTAAATTATCTCATAATAATCTAAAAAATTAGATTTAAATTAATCTAATCAAAATAAATTCTAATCTAGACAATTATGTAGAACTATTCTACAACTAGTCTAGACATGCATCAATCATATCTCATATGATATTCAAAAATTAAATAATTTTTATTTGCTATTTTTTAGATGTTATTATAACACTTATAATATCAAAAAATAGTAAATAAAAAGATCTAAAAGTATGATTTAATCAGATTAAATCAAAAACATGCAAGACTATTCTATAGAACTATTCTATTCTAGAACTAGTCATGCATATCTTCTAATCTTAGATCCAAATTATTTAATTTTAATTTTTTCTAATTTTAGATCTGATCACATCTCATGTGACATCTAAAATCACTTATTTTTTGATTAAAATAAATTTAAAATTAGATCTAAATAATTTTAGAACCATGGCTCTGATACCAGTTGAAGGGAAATCCTGATTTTCGGACCAGGTTCGTTCAGATCTGATCAGATCAAGAGATATATTTCAAAAATTTTTTCTCTTGATTCTAATTAGATCTTGATGTGTTTTAGATCTAATTCTTATTATTTTAATAAATAAAATAAAATAAGGATAAATTAAATCAAATTTAATTTACCTAAATTTGGGTAATCCTATTACCCTGTTGATGATCCTGTTTGCAGCGGAAGGTTCTGGATCTAGCCACGCAAGCGCCTGGCCTCTATCGGATATCCACTCAGGCTGGATCTAGAGATCCTCTTCTTCTCTATCACAACTCCAAAAATCAGATCTAGATCTGATCTGGAGGATCTTCAAAACTCCTTTTGAAGATCAGCAGTCATCCTTTTGCAGCAGTGCAGCCTTCTTACTTTTGATCGCCTTTCTTTGATCTGGATCGCACCAACCAAGGTCCAAAACTCTTTTGGACATGGAGAGGAGAAGGAGAAGAAGCTTTGGCATGGAGGAGGAGGGGAGAGGCAGCCTTTGGGTGTGAGGTTTTCAAATCCCAATCGAATCTCACTTTACTGAGTTGGGCGCAGGGTCCTTTTTATAGACTAAGCATGATCCAACTCCTCTTCCTCCCAACCAATCACAACCCTTTGTGAAATCAGATCTAAATCTGATTGGTGGGAATAGAGTCCCCTGGATTCCTCCTTAGAGGGTGCCTAAGATCAGTCAAAGTTGGTTCTTAGAAGAACTCTAATTGGAATCCAAAAAGGAGATGGAGTCCTTGTCCAACAAGGACTCCTAGGCGCCTCCAACTTGGGCACACGCCTAGGGTGGCGTGCGCCCTTCTCCTTGCCAGGTTCTGGTAGGGGGACAGGCCCCCACCAGCTCTCCAATAGGTGCATGACATGTGGTCAAAAGTCAAAGTGTCAATGGTCAATGTTTGACCAGTCAAAGGTAGACTTTTGACCAAAGTCAAAGAACAAGAAATGGCAGGTGACCAAAAATGGTAGGTAGTGTCTTACAAATAAGACAACCTTTTCTGACTTGGACAACCTCCTAGTCAGACCATATGAAGGCCTCTGTTTGAGCACAAACTCCTTTGGCTCAGATAGGACAACTTATTTATGATAGCAAAAGAAGAACGTTAGGTTCAATCGAGTGCTAGCACGATTTCCTTGAACCTAATTGAATCTCATTCAGATCAATTGAACTAGATTAGTTCAATTGATGATCACCAGATTCAAACCCTTGTTTGTGTGACCCAGTTAGGTTCAGTTCTGTATGGTAATGGGATATGTCATGATCTCTATCATCGACATCATCGAAACTCCTTTCGATGGATCAGAACTCTTCTGATTCGAACAGCTAGAATGATCGATCATCTAAATCATTCTAATTGCTCCCAAAATCCACCAGTGACACCTAGCAGTATATGGTGGCAACCCATCAGAGCTGAATGTGAACCTCTTGGTGTAGCTATCTGTGTGATTCAGTTCTTCTATCTTGAGCCTCGATCAGATTAGGGTTAAGGTAAACTCGTCAAACCCTAGTCTCTGTCATATGATGTAATCATTCGATTCGAGTCCAATGTGAAAATCTAAATAGAAACTCTTTCTATTATTTCACTCTACCATGGCCATGGATTTCTGGACTTGATTCTCATGATCATCATAGGGCTGCTCCTCTACCACCGAGGTAGATAGATTCCATCTTGATGCCATCCAGTTCCTACAATGAACATGCTATAGCCAACATACACCTCAGGGAATTCCATATGGCTAGGAGACCGAGTAATGGTGTAGTCAAACTATAACACCCTCAAGGTGAACTGCCGATGCACCTCAGGTCAAAGAACCAGACACACTACTGCAGCATCGAGTCAGTCATTGACGAGAAGGTAGACTCCCTAATGACTACTCAAGGTGGTCACGCTCAGTGCCCTCATTCTCTAACGAGTATCTGTACTCTCGCTCCGGTGTCTCCACACCGTAGACTCAAGACTCATCTACTAAAGAGAAGCGATTGTACACCAACCTTCCAGATCAATCACCATCCTCGTGATGATCCTATGGTCGGAAGCAATTTATGAGTTAATAATGATTATTCATGTCTTAAATTTTCAACTCTTGAAAATATGAATTATCATTGCCATTAACTCAAAGGATGTATCACAGACACTAAATACACATATGTGATAGAAAATAATCTATTTATTGATTTTAGTCAAAATTATAATTTTACCCCTAGAAGTGTATTACAAGTATCAGCCAATTCTGGCTTCTAGGGCACATATATCTAATAGTAAGGATCTTCACCCATATTAGGACAAGGTTCTCCTCCTATTTCTGATGTGGTTTATCTCTTATTTAAGAATAGAAGGCCTTCACTCATGTTAGGATGAGGTCCTCCTTCTATTCTTAACATGGTTAATCTCCTATTTAAGAATCGGAGGCCTTCAATCCCTCATAAGATCTTCACCCATGTTAGGACGAGGTTCTCTTCCTATTTTTAATGTGGTTAACCTCCTATTTAAGAATCAGAGGCCTTCAGAGTGGCTTTTATCCTTATTAGGATAAGGTCTATCTTCTATTTCTAACAAGATTGTCGGAGCACAAAAGGGCTATTGGATGGGCCTTTCCATGTGGGCCGTTGAAAGGGCCACTCCCCTAGGACACTCTTCATCCTCATTAAGATGAGGTTAACCTCCTATTTAAGAATTGAAGGCCTTCATATCTCTCATAAGGTTCTTCATCCATGTCAGGACAAGGTCTTCCTCCTATTCTTGATGTGGTTAACCTTCTGTTTGAGAATCGAAAGCCTTCAAGATCCCACTTTGTTTAAAAACAAAGCTCGGCTTGATTATTTCCTACCGTAACTCAATTTGTGCAAGAGATGAGAATGTTAGGAATAAAGAATTTTTATTAAAGTGTGGATATCGATAGTACATGAAGGGAAATCCTGATTTCTCGGATCAAGTTCGTTCAGATCTGATCGAATCAGGAGATATATTTCAAAAAATTTTCTCTTTGATCTAGATCAGATTTAAAATATTTCAAATCTGATCTTTATTATTTTAATAATTAAAATAAATTTAGATAAATTAAATTAAATTTAATTTACCTTAATATAGGGTAATCCTATTACCCATTGATGATCCTGTAAATAGCGGAAGGTTTTGGATCTAGCCACGCAAGTGCCTGGCCTCTATCGGTATCCACTCGGGTTGGATTTAGAGATCCTCTTCTTCTCTATCATGTCTCCAAAAATTAAATCTGAATCTAATTTGGAGGATCTTCAAAATACCTTTCAAAGATCAGCAGTTGTCCTTTGCAGTAGTGCAGCCTTCTAGCTTTCTGTCCCTTTTCTCTCATCTGGATTGCACCAACTTGGATCCCAAACCACTTTGGGCGTGGAGAGGAGAGGGAGAAGAGGGGCTTGGCATGGAGGAGGAGGAGAGAACCAGCCTTGGGGTGTGGAGAATTCTCATATGTTTTTTGAGTTGGGCACAGGGTCTTATTTATAGACTATGCATGATCCAACTCCTCTTCTTCCCAACCAATCACAACCCTTTGTGAAATCAGATCTAAATCTGATTGGTGGAAATAGAGTCCCTTGGATTTCTTCTTAGATAGTGCCTAACACCAATCAAACTTGGTTCCTAGAAGAAGTCTAATCAGAATCCAAAAAGGAGATGGAGTCCCTATCCAATAGGGACTTTGGGCACCTCCAGCTTGGGCACACGCCAAGGGTGGCGTGCGCCCTCCTCCTTGCCAAGTTCTGGTAGGGGGACAAGCCCCCACCAGCTCTCCAATAGGTGCATGATACATGGACAAAAGTCAAAGTGTCAATGGTCAACATTTGACCAGTCAAAGGTCAACTTTTGACTAAAGTCAAAGGATGAGAAATGGCAGATGACCAAAAATGGCAGGTATTATCTTAGAAAATAAGATAACCCTTTTCTGACCTTGACAAGCTCCAGTCAGATCAAGTGAAGGCCTCTGATCAAGCACAAACTCCTTTGACTCAGTCAAGATAACTATTTATGATAGTAAAAGAAGAACGTTAGATTCAATCGAGTACTAGCACGATTTCCTTGAACCTAATTGAATCTCATTCAGATCAATTGAACTAGATTAGTTCAATTGATGATCACCAACTTCAAACCCTTATTTGTGTGATCCAATTAGATTCAGTTCTATATGATAATAGGATATGTCATGATCCCTATCATCGACATCATCGAAACTCCTTTCGATGGATTAGAACTCTTCTGATTCGAACAGCTAGAATGATCGATCATCTAAATCATTCTAATTGCTCCCAAAATCCACCAATGACACCTAGCAGTATATGGTGGCAACTCATCAGAGCTGAATGCGAACCTCTTGGTGTAGCTACCTGTGTGATTAAGTTCTTCTATCTTGAGCTCCGATCAGATTAGGATTTAGGTGAACTCGTCAAACCCTAGTCTCTATCATATGATGTAATCATTCGAATCAGGTTCGGTGTGAAAAGCTAAATAGAAACTCTTTCTATTATTTCACTCTACCATAGCCATGGGCTTTTGGACTTGATTCTCATGATCATCATAGGGCTGCTCCTCTACCACCGAGGTAGATAGATTCCATCTTGATGCAATCCAGTTCCTACAATGAACATGCTATAGCCAACATACATCTCAGGATTTTGGATGGCTAGAAGACCGAGTTATGGTGTAGTCAAACTATAACACTCTCAAGGTGAACTACCAATGCACCTTAGATCAAAGAACCAGATACACCACTGCAGCATCAAGTCAGTCATTGACGAGAAGGTAGACTTCCTAATGACTACTCGAGGTGGTCACGCTCAGTGACCTCGTTCTTTGACAAGTACCTTTTTATTAAATTATAATAAAAATAAAAAGCTAAAATTAAAGTATAAAAAATAAAATTTATATTAATTAAAATTTTAAAATTTAAATATATAAAATTTAAAAAAAATAAATAAAAAAAATAAAATAGCTTGATCTCTGATCTTGGATCGACATTGGTGGAAAGATGGTGTAGAAACCCAGCTCTTCTTTTGGCATCCATTGCTTTGAAGCAGTCATTATCCTAGAGCCTGGCTTCACCCTGTACCAAAGCTTCACCTTGAGTGGAGATAATGAACTCTGGAGGCCTGGGGTCTTATTTATAGAGCTAGGAGGGTTGGAGAGTCTTCTTCTAGGCAATGTGGGACTAAGGAGTTCTTTCATCATCAAAATATGAAAAAATTTGAGTAAAAATTTAATTAAAAGGAGTCATGGATGAATTCTGTTAGTCTAAATGAAATCTGGCCATTGATAGAAATCCAACGAATCAAAAATTATTAAAATCGAATGTGTATCGACTCAAATCGGGTTAGATTAAATTTTGGCCATCTGATTGAGTTAATCAGGAGGAAATCTGGCCGTCGGATCGAGTTCTGGATGTTTTAATCAAATCAGGAGCTTCCTAAATCGTTAGATCTTCAACGCCTAGTTTTCTGGCCATCGGATCATTGTAGATCATTGATGGAATTTGAATCAAATTCGAAAATAACCACCACCATCCGATCTTGACCGCAATCAACCGCAGCCATTCGATCGCGCAATTACTGTTCCCATGAACCGCATGGACCAACCACACCACACACCATAGCCAATCAGCGCTCATTGCTTTGATGCAAAATTATCTTTTTACCCTATAGACCGCAATGGATTTTCTGTGAACCCTTTAAGGGTCTAGGTCCACCATGTGTCACTTCGTGATTCACCGGTGTCTGTTGAGCTGGCGGTCTATGCCTAGATCATGGACCGACTGGCGGCTTCTATGGCTGAGTCGGCTTTGACAGCTTGGCTTGGTCTGGTGGCTTGGCTTGTGGAGCCAGCTGAGCTATTTTTTTAATTAATTTTTATTTCTTTTATTTTTAGAAATTCATATCTTCTCTATTTTAGCTTCATTTTGCTCAAAACTTATTTTGTTATGATAAAAAAAATGAGCTCTTTCTATTAATTATAAAATTTTACTTTTAAATCTTTATTATTTTTTAATTAATTTTTTAATTAATAAAAATATGAATTTCTCAAAAATTTATATAAATTGATCATTAATTTTTAAAAATTAATATAAATTAATTAATAAATTAATACTTTTATTGGTGAATTTATGGTACTTATTACCAAGTATGGTCATGTTAATGGTTGGACCAAATCGGACCCTTTTTTGAGAAGGCCAAAGCTAACTGATCAGGGGCTGGGGCAAAATTTAATTACTAGAAGTTGTTTGGAGAAATAATTGATTATGAACCTACCCTTAGATGTACATGGGTGGGCCAACTAAAGTTGGGCTTGTGTACAATCTATGTAGATTCTAGTATCCACTAAGAAATTATGATAATTCCTCAGATTGGAGGTAGAGGCTATCAATTCGAATAAATAGTGGAAGAACCTTTTGATTAAAGTCCAAATCTTTAGGTTTAATGAATCAATTACTAATTAGGTTATATTTTTCCTTCGTGCAAATATGGCCACTTTCTTATCGCTTCGATCATTGTTGGACAATGATTAGTTGGTGGGATCCAACTTCGATAGCTAGTACCAAAAGTTGAAGATAGTCCTGGAGCATGAATGGATCCTATATGTGCTGACAGATCCTGCACCTAAGGAGCTAGCTGCCAATGCATGTGGAACAATCAAAGACACTTATCAGAAGTGGCTTAGTGATCGGACCATGGTGTGCTGCATCATGCTGGCTGCTATAAGCGATGAGTTCAGTCATAGATTTGAGATAGCTCAGCCAAAGGACATGCTTTAAGTGTTGGAGGATTCCTTTGGCACACCCAATGACGTGGAGAGGCACTAGACTAGTTATGCCATCTTCAATGCTAGAATGCGGGACAGTGCCTCTATCATTGATCATGTATTATACATGATCGAGCTGATAGAGCAATTGAGCAAGCTTGACTTTTTCTTACATAAACATCTTGGAAAAGATGCAATATATTATACATGATCGAGCTGTTAGAGCAATTGAGCAAGCTCGACTTTTTCTTACATAAACATCTTGGGAATGATGCAATACTGAACTCATTGCCCAAGTCATTTCTTCCATTCCTTACTCATTTCAGAATGACAAAGCTTGAAGTAGACTACCACGGGTTACTGGGGTTACTTTAGAACTTTGAGAAGGATCACCAACTCCATAAAGAGTCAGTGAACTTAGTGGGAGGTTCATCTTCTGGCTCTCGACCCTTTGGGAAAAAAAAGAAGAACAAGAAGAAGAAAGCTAAAAAGGTGCAAGTTCAAGCTGGGACATCTATGCAGGGCAAGACCAGAAAGATCAAGCCCAATAAGAGTCAAGCTAAATGCTTCTTTTGCAAGAAGCAGGGGCACTGAAAAAGAAATTGTCCTTAGTATATTGCCTCTCTAGATCCGAACAGGCAGAGAAAGAAGCAAGCTATTGCTGGACAATATATTTATATGATAACTCCTTGCAATTTCTTTACTTATGATATTACCGATTGGGTATTAGATATCGATAGCTCTTACCATATTTTCAATTTATTAGAGGGGTTGCAGGTCAGTAGGAGATTCAAACAAGATGAAAGATTCCTGAACATTGGAGATGGAAGACTAGTTTTAGTTCTAGCTTTAAAAATTTTGAAACTTGTATTTGAGTCCCATACCGTTGTTCTTAGTGATTATCACTTCTGTTCTAGTTTCTTTTTAAATATCATTTCTGTAAGCCTTCTAACCAAAAATGATTATAAAATTTTAATAAAAAAATAAGTTTATAATATCATTATGAATGGTGTTACTATTTTCTATGGACATTTGAATAATGGTGTGTATATGCTATCACAACTTATTAACATAGTCTATTCAACCAACAAGCATCCTAGATTAGATAGTGTGCCAGATATCTACTTATGGAATTGTAGGCTAGATCAAATAAATAAGAATCGGATAGACAGGTTAACTCAAGAGGTAATCCTCGAAGTCAGTGATTGTGAATCACTTTCAGCCTGTGAATCCTATATTCTTGGTAAAATGATCAAGTCATCTTTTACTGAAAAAGATGAAAGAGCCACTGAGCTCTTAGGTCTAGTACATACTGATGTATGTGGACCAATTAGCATAACTACCAAAGATGGATATGTCTACTCCATTACTTTTACAGATGATCTATCCAGATATGGATATGTCTATTTGATGAAACATAAGTCGGATTCTTTTGAAATGTTCAAATGATTCTGAAGTGAAGTAGAAAAATAAACTGAAAAGAGTATTAAAACTCTTTGGTTTGATCGAGGAGGGAAATACCTTTTCGATGAGTTTCTCATATATCTAGGAGAGAATGGAATTCTCTCCGAACACCACAGCATAATGATGTGTTTGAAAGGAGGAATCAGACTCTGTTAGACATGGTCCGATCCATGATGGGTTTTGCCAGCTTGCCAATATCCTTCTCGAGATATGCACTCAATTTGGCTTATTATCTGTTAAATATAATTCCAAGTAAGCCTGTAGTTAAGACTCCATATGAGATATGGATAGGACATAAGCTAATACTTTCACACCTTAGGATATGGGGGTGCCCAGCTTATGTCAAACAGTTAATTACAGATAAGCTTGAACCTAGGTCTGATAAGTGCATATTTATAGGATACCCAAAAGAGATAAAAGGATACTATTTCTACCATGCTGATGAACAAAATATGTTCGTCAGCCTTAGGGCAACCTTTTTGGAAAAGAAATTTCTTGGTGAAGGAACTGTTGCCTCTAAGGTTGAACTTAATGAAGTTCAACAAGTAGAAAAACCGACACCTATAGTTGAACCAGAATCGGATTCGATTAGATTAAATCTAGAGCTCGGTGTACCTACACCATTTAGGCATTTCAGTAGAGTACCGCATCAGTCAGATAGATACTATAATTTTTTGGTCCAAGATGGTCATCCCACTGAACTTGATGAAAATGATGAGGATCCGATCACCTATATGGATGCTATGCAGAGACCTGATTTTGAGAAATAGCTTGAGGCCATGAAATCTGAAATGAAGTCCATGAAGGTCAATGATGTGTGGACATTGGTTGACCCATCCGAAGGGGTTAAACCCATTAGGTGTAAATAGATCTTCAAAAGAAAGAGGGGCATAGATAGAAAGGTGGAGACCTATAAAGCCCGTCTAGTTGCCAAGGGATATCGTCAACATTATGGTATTAACTATAGTGAGACGTTCTCTCTTGTTGCAATGCTCAAGTCCATTCAGATTATTCTTGCAATTGCTGTCCATCTGGACTATGAAATTTGGCAGATGGATGTGAAGACAGCTTTCCTGAATGAAGAGTTGACCGAAGAGGTGTATATGATACAACCTGAGGGGTTCACATCCACAGACGAGTCTAAGGTGTGCAGGCTTCAAAGATCTATTTATGGATTGAAGCAGGCATCTCGGAGTTGGAACATGCATTTTGATAAAGTGATCAAAATGTATGGCTTCACTAAGAATGGAGAAGAATCTTGTATTTACAAATGGACAAATGATCCAGCAGTAGTATTTCTTATTTTGTACGTGGATGATATTCTCTTAATCATGAATGACATTCTAGTACTGTAGGAAATAAAAGTCTGATTGTCATCATAGTCCTCCATGAAGGACTTGGGTGAAGTATGTTACATCCTATGGATGAAGATCTATAGGGATAGATCTAAAAGAATGCTTGGATTATCCCAGTCCATATACATAGATACTATGCTGAAAAGGTTCAGCATGAAAAATTTCAAAAAAGACTATCTTTCGATAGGCCATAAAATTTCTCTCTCTAAGAAGGATTATCCGACAACTCTTGAAGAGAGAGAGCGTATAAGTAGAGTTCCATATGCTTTGATAGTGGGGTCTATCATGTACGCCATGACATGTATGAGACCAGGCGTGGCATACTCATTAGGAGTAGTGAGTAGATACCAGTCTGACCCCAGAGAAAATCACTAGAAAGTGGTTAAAGCCATACTTAAGTATTTGAGAAATACTAAGGACCAATGATTGGTTTATGATGAGTTAGATCTAAAACTTAAGGGATTTACGGACTCCAGCTTTTAATCTAACCATGATGATGGTAGACGTGTGTTAGGATATATCTTTACTCTAAATGGTGGAGTCATCTGCTGGAAGAGTTCCAAGAAGCATATTATGGCAGACTCTATTTACGAAGCAGAGTATGTGGCAGCATCAGATGTTGTAAAGAAAGCTATGTGGCTGAGGAAGTTTATCACTGAGCTCGGAGTAGCACCCTTCCTTGATAGTCCAGTCCTGCTCTACTACGACAGCATTGGTGCCATTACTCAGACGAAAGAATTGAAGGTACACCAATGGATGAAGCACATTCTATGCCACTTTCACTTGGTCTGGAAGATTGTGGATCGAGGTGACGTCGACCTTTAGAAGATCGATGGAAAGAAGAATCTGACCAACCCCTTCACTAAAGCCTTGGCAATAAGGGAGTTCGGCAACCACAAGTCGAAGATGGATATTAGATACTATGCCAAGTGGCTTTAAGACAAGTGAGAGTTGTTGGGAAATGTGTCCCAAAATCAATTATCAGTCGATTGACGATTGAGCTACTTTATATTTATAATTATTAATAATTAAAATATATTTTTAGTATTTTTCATCATAAGTATTCATCTTCTAATGAACTCCATTATTGTGATGAGGTTTTTAGGACTATTTAGCTTTGATAAAGAGAGGATTTATCGATTAGTCCTTAAATTTATTCACGATCAAATGATAGGCTATTAATAAGGACGACAGCATCTATTAAGCATAGGTCGTTGTATGCCATATAGGTTGGTTGTCCTCTTAACAAGGAGTATGAAGACACTAGTATGACATATAGGTGAGATGTATAGGTACATCATCATTGAACGTGACTAACTCCAGAGCATTTTGCTATCGAGAATGTCTCTTATGGAATATAGGTATAAGTATCCCTTTGATCTGAAATCATCTCAGTGACCTACAAGCAACTCACTGTGCTTTGGTACTAGACTAACTGAATTTCTAATTCAGTAATGGAAGGCTTCTGGGCATAGTCAAGTACTTACAAAGTCAGAGTGTGATCAAGATGGGATTGACCACTCCAAGAGTTGGAGAAGAATGTATCACTGTAATTCAATATAGCAAAACCTTGGCCAGGATAATCCATCAGATGGATATGATATTTTGAAATACAATGTAGACAACCTAATCAGAGTTGATAGTTGAACTCTGAGGTGTCCTATGAGCATTTTGGTTAAGAGGATGAATTATATGAAAACTATATTCATATGGATTCTAAGGATGTTGTTCTACACATTCGACCTTTCCGACCATCGGATACTATTGCTAGATGATCACTTTGATGGATATAAAAATCTATTTCTTTGCTACCAGCTTAGGTTTGGACCTATGAGGTCACATACATTAGAGCTTATGATTTGAACGGATAATTGATCAATGATTAAGAATCGTTCTAGTGTTAAACAATCAATACGATTGGTGTCTAACCTAGTGCAAGTGTTGCGGGAGGATCGATTAGCAATTAGATTATTAATTAGCTTAATTTGATTAATCTAGAGGATTGAGATTGTCTAATTAAATATGATTTAATTAGATTTGGTTTGGGCTTGATTGGATCAAGTTCAATTGACTTATTTGATAAGCCAAGTGCAAGGAAGAACTAGTCCTAGTCTAACTAGGACTCGGGTCAACCCAATTTTCTAATTTAATTAAAAAATTAAATCAAAATTAAATTTAATTTAATCTAATTTAATTAAGTATTTAAATGGATTAGGGCTTTATTTAATTGAGTTAGTTTACTCTTGATTTTATTTGCTTAAAAGACCTTGTTTGACAAAGTCAAAACAAGAGTCCTAGTGTGACTAGGACTCCCTAACCTTGCGCCACCTTAGCCCATGCCCCCCACGTCCATTTTTCTTTATTTTGTGCATGAGATCTCCTCTCCCTGATCATCACACATGCCCCTTTCTTCCTCCTTTTCTCATAAGGCAATTTGTTAGAAGACCAAGTTAAAAGGAGAGTTAGTTTTGCTTTAGGACTCTATAAGATAGAATCCTTGTTGACCAAATCTTTTCTCTCTTGTGTGCCACCCCCTCTCTTATTTTTTCTCCACTATTTACATGGTGAGAAAGGAGAATTTTATGCATTCTCCCTTGCTGGATTCACAGAAAAGATCAGAGGAGGGGCACCCAAGAGTTGGGCGCCCCAACCGCTTGCCAAATCTAGTCCTACCTTTTCTAGTTTTTGACCTAGACAAGGACTGTTCTTTCTCTATAAATTTTGGATGAATTTTGGTCTAATTTTTTTATGGAATATAGAGCTTTGAGAGAGGTTTGGGGTGTGCAAAAATTAGAAGAAGAGCATCCTTGGGCATGGGGGTTCCATAGGCACCAAACTAGGTATCTAGGTGAGAGAAAAGAGAAGAAGAAGAGGGTCATCTTCTAGGACTGTTTTATTCTTCATCTCTCCTCCTTTTGAGTTTTTTCTAAGAGAGTCTCAGATCAAAAAACTCTCCTCTTCCTTCTCATATTTTGGAGAGTCCATATTTTGAAGAAGAAAGCATCAGATCGACCGTCGATGAAGGATCAGCATGGTACTAGCATGCTTTGCTTATTTCCTGCATCGAACTTCAGATCAGAGTTTGTAGGCTCATATGGATGACTCCTAGAGGCCAGATGCGTGTGCGGCTCGTCACATTATCCTCAAGCCTGGATCGATAAGTTAGAACATCTAACTTGCATAGGTAATAGATCTGATCTATTGATTTCATACCTACATTAGATGTAGTGTAGATCTAGGTTGATGTGATCAACCTTTCCATCTCCTTTATGTTTTTAATTTTTGATTTAATATCATGCCTTAATCATGTAATAGATTTGAGATCTAGATGTTTATATATTTATTTAAATAAATATTTGATTTATTTAAGTCTTTTGCTACCTAATCCTAAAAAGGTTTCAAGATCTATCCGTGAAATTCTAGATCGTTTGATCCCCATCTGATGGTCAGATTTCATCAAGGAGAATAGAATTCAGCCAGGCTTCACTAGACAGTCTTTTAATCTGAAGTTCACTTGGATTTCTTCCACAAATATGCTGATCAAACTCTCCTTAGTCCCACATTGCTTAGAAACAAAGGATCCAACCCTCCTAATTCTATTTAAAGGATATTAAGCCATCAAATCAAATCATCTTCGATCATGGCAAGGTGATGGTAAAGGGTAGAGTCATGCTTGGGTTCATAGTGGCTTCTAGGCAAATGGTGCTTAGAGGAAGAGCTGACTTCTACACCATCTCAATACTAACATCGATCTAAGATTAAGATCAACTACTTTTATTTTTTTTTTCTTTTTAAATTTCATATATTTAAATTTTGAACTTTTAATTAATGCAAATTTTATTTTTCAGCTATTTAAATTTCATGCTCCTTATTTTTATTGCAAGTTTATTTTAATTGCTCTTTATTTTTATTAAAAATAGATGCTAAGATCTAACTAGTAGATCTTAGTACCAAGTTTATTTTTTCATATTATTTAATTTATACTTTTTATCTATAATTTTATTTTCTAACTTTAATTTTATTTTCAAAAAAAAAATTTATAAAAAATCAAAGATTTCAAAACTAAAATACTATCTTCACTATGGATTTGACCCGACTCACTACTTACTATCTATTTTTAATTATTTTAAGAAGTTGGAATTAAACTGATAAACATAATATCCTGGCAATAACATCGCACTCTTATCAAGTTTTTGGCACCCCCCGAAAAAGGCACGGACATTAAAGTTTTTGATCTCTTTGATTTTTCTATAAACTAAATTATAAATAAATTTCTAATTTTTTTTACTAACTCTTTTATTTTTTTGTTTATTTTGCAGAAAAAATTAGGGCAAGAAAGCTTCCAATTTTGCTTGGTGAGATTAACCCTAACCCTAGATCTCTTTTCAATTTTGTTATTTATTTTATTTTAAAATTAATTTAAAAAATATCCATTTAAACCTAATTAAAAGCTTCATAATAAGAGTAAAAACTCTAACTGCTTAGTGCATCCATCATATTACTTTTTGCTGGGGGTAAAATGATCCCTATCGAAGTTTTTGGCTGCATTCAGATGATCTCCTCCGGTCGCACTCCTTTCAGACAATCTTCTCAAGTCGCACTTCTTTCAAATGATCTTCTTTAGTTGCACTACTTTCGAACGATCTTCTCCAGTCGTACTACTTTTGGATGATCTCCTCTAGTTGCACTCCTTCTGGATGATCGCTTCCAATCGCACTGCTTCCAAACGATCTCCTCCAGTCGCACTCCTTCTGGACGATTTCCTCTAGTTACACTCCTTTCGGATGAACTCCTCCAAGACGAACTCCTCCAGGATGAACTCCTTTCAGATGAACTCCCCCAGGATGACCTTTCGAATGAACTCCTTTCGGACGAACTCCCCCAGGATGAACTCCTTCAGGATGAACTCCTTCCGAATGAACTCCTCCAGGATGAACTTCTTTTGAATTTTTTCTAATCACCCAAAGGGCTCCTTCCAGTCGAACTTCTCTCTATCACTAGAAGGACCTCAACATAAATTCTTAATACAGCAAATATCAATCAACACGTAAATGACCTTGAAATCATCCAAACCTCTCTCAAACTATTGTGACATGAAGTTCTTCACCACCATCCCATCCGATCTTCAACTATTAAATCCCAATAAACTGACAAGTCATGACAACGAACACCACTCTTGACTAGTGCATCACGACAACAGACACCATCCTCCATAACAAACTCCATGTGGCCTGAGCGATCCACTACCAGATGGTTATGGCTGTCACTATCAGTTTATTACATGCTCTATCTATAAAAGGAATTCTTCAGATACATTTTCTCTAAGCTCTCTTCTCCTTTTCGATACTCTATCTCTTTATTTTTTTGAGAACTCCATACCTGTTGGTCGAAATTTGACTTGAGCATCGAAGGATCCTGTTGGAGCCACCCCCCTCCAATTTAGACTTTATTTTGCAGGTCTCATCGACGGCCGCATCTTCTCAGCTCCAACCATCTCTGGCATCCTTGTAGATTTTTGCACCAACAAGATTGGTGCTAGAGGAAGGGACCCAAGCTCTTATTCTAAAAGGAGTGCTTAGTTGATTCTTTGTGTTTTCTCCTTCAAGGTTCATCTCCATTCTCCCTCTCAATGTTAAAAATTCCTCCAAAAAAGATGACCACTTAGAGATCCACCACCTCTATCGCTAGATCTGAGCTAAATCCACCTGCTTCAACACCATCATCGGCACCACAACCTCTCCACCGATGATAATGGTGGATCCAGAGCAATTCAACCTACTGGTGCAGTAGGTTCGGGGCCTCACCGAAATGGTGCAGGCCATGCAGCAACCTTTGATGGTAGTCTGGCCGAAAAATCTCCCGTCGAGATGTCTAGAACTAGTTCCAAGGAGGCATACTTGGGTCAGTTGGCCTGATACTCCTGGGAAGGAAAAATGCAAGGCAGAAGACCCCAGCTCGGATCATGATTCTTCTCCAAAGGAAACCTTTTCCATCTATAGCTGGAAACCTTTTGAGACCCATGATCGAGATGAAGCTCTTGATCGAAAACTTCAGAAAATGGATTGATGGATTGAGGAGCTCCGCCATGCTACCCTAGCCAATCATGATAACATTTGCACCAACCCTTCTTTCTTCTAAAAAATCATACAGGAGCCGATTCTGCCAAACTTTAAGCTCCTCTAATTCAAGAGCTACGATGGGATCATTGATCCGATCAACCATCTGAAGGCCTTCTGGATCATGATGCTACTCCATGGTGCACCATATGCCATCTTATTCCGAGCCTTCCCATCTACTCTGAAGGAGGCAGCTAGGAATTGATACTCGACATTAAAGTCAGATATGATCTTCTTCTTTGATTAAATGAGCCATCAGTTTGTGGCTTATTTTATCAGCAGCAGACATCTAAGGCAAGGCTCAGACTCCCTCATCAACATCAAGCAGTAGGAAGTGGAGTCCATTCGAGTTTATATCAACCACTTTAATGCTGCTGCACTGGAGGTCCAAAATTTAGACCAATCTATCACCATGATCGTGCTTAAAGGTGGTCTTCAAAAGAATGATCTGCTATCCTTTCTGGAGAAAAAATATTCTAAGAATTTTGCTGATTTACTAGCTTGGGCTGAAGGCTATGCCTGAGCTGAAGAAGCCTTCAAGCTGAAGGATGAGAAAGCCGCAAGGAAGCGACAGATGGATGAGTCTAGCAAGCCCACAATTGAAGAGAAGTCGAATAAAGTTCGACCATACTTTAGACTCTCTCTGAGTGCAAGCGAGTCTGAACTCCTCCTTAAGCTCGTCATCAAAGGAGCCTTGATAGAAAGGCATAAAAGAGCTCTCCCACTAGAAGGTTCCATAACTATGCTCTCCTCAATGCTCTAAAAACTCAAGTATTAATGGAGATCAAGGAGCAGCTACCAAGGTCGGAGAGGATGCACACTCACCTGGGTCAGTGCAATCTAAACAAGTACTATCTCTACCATCATGACCACAATCATGATACTGAAGAATGTATTCAGCTCCAAGATAAGATCGAGAAGCCCATCAAGTGAGGTCGATTGGGCCAATTTCTGCGACGTCGGCCTAAGACAAGGAAAGATTGGCCTAGAGCACTGCTACAACTAAAACCACCGAGGAAGGAGCAGCAAGAAGATCATCCACCTCTCGACATCATCAATACCATCTCCGATGGACTTCGATGGGAGGAGGCTGGCAGATCTGAAAGGTCGGCTAAAAGGTGGAGAATTAGGGAGCCCATTTCTTTCATCGAAGAAGATGCATAAGGAGTTCAGTTCCTGCATAATGATGCAGTTGTAATAACTTTAAATATAGCAGACTATGATGTACACCACATTCTTGTTGTGAGGATTTGTGGTGCTCCCAAGCCTTGGGAGGCCATGAAAGGAGTTAGGGGGTTGGCTCTAGGGATTCTACGGGCTTGGTTGGTGCTTTGAAGACTTGAGACACAAAGTGAAGCAAGAAACCAAAGCCAGAAAATCAAGACTGCAGAAAAAAGATTTTCTATAGGTTAGCCGACTCAGTCCAAAATTTTATTAGCTAAGTCTTAGAGCATAGGTAAAATAGAGAGCTGAGCGTTCGAGACTACTGGCATGGCACAGAATTGGGCTGGCTCAGTTTTAGACTGAGCCGACCTAGTGGAACTTAATTGGCTCGGTGCTGAGACTAAGCTGGCTTAGTGCTCGGGTAGAGTTATACGAGGGTCTATTTTGGGCTAGGGTCTAGGATGATCCTAGGGGTCTTAAGGCCTAGTTTGAGAGGTTTTAAGATGGCTAATTCATATATGGGTTGGGTCTAGATCTAGAGGATGAGAGCATGGGAGACATGGATGTACATGGGCTCAGTGAGTGCTTTCATGTATTGGATTAGCCAGGGGAGTTTTTGGTTGGGCCTAATGGCTATGTATAAATACATAGATTGTATTAGGATTTTAAAGGGTTGAAATCAATACAGACATTTTCATCCTCAACTCTCTTCTTCTCTTCTCTCTAGAATTGTCGGTTCTTGAAGAAGCCCTAGAGAAGAGGGCATCTTCCTTAAGCCCAAGGAGGGAGGCACCCCATCATAGATTTGGATGGAGGATTGATGGTTTACTGCCCATAGAGAATGTCACAAATTTTTTTAGATCTATACTAAAGATCAGGGGCTTCCACAATATGTTATCGGAGCTTGTGATGCCAAGGATGATTATCGTTCGAGCGATGTCATGGAACATCAATTGGTATCAGGAAGAGGTGATGCTAGTTGGTCTACCAACATTTGGTATCAGAGCTAGGTGATGCCTGGAATGTTGTGTACTTACATTTGGTATCAAAGCCTGATGGTGCATGGAAGGGAAGGAGAAATCGCATAAGATGAAATCAAAAATCTGTACAAGAATTCTATGGTATGTCTTAAATCTATCTTCGTTATTACTATGATTTGGACAACTAGGAGCAGCGGGTTGAATGTGGAGGTTGAGAGGATTAACGAGAAGAGATTTTCCTAGGATGGAAGGATTTGGTGCATGATTTGCTGATCGGTCTTGGTGGAAAGATTGAAATATATTACGGTTATGTGATAGACAGGGAGTGCTGGAGTGCTGCAGTAGCACTTCCCTAGAGATGCAGGGCTGAGAAAGGCTCGACGATGCAGTAGCCAAGGGAGGTATCTCAGTAGAGAGCATTAGGATTCTCTAGGAAGATGGACAGTGTTGGACTATTGAAGAGAGATTTTCTAAGGGATAATGATCGAGGGAAGGCTAAAGAAGCGACTATACATCCTTCGGTGTCAGGAAGATGGAAAAGTAGTTGGAGATATATTCAGTGGTTCGATCAGAGCATGGATTTATGAAGCCTTGGGGATGATGGAGATGGATGATCCATGGAGGTCCAATAAGTTAGGATTGGGTGGCTATAGAGCGATGCAGAGATGAGTCAGGGAGCACTGGAGTGCTATAGGAGTGCTTCCCTGAAGGCACAGGGTAGAGAGAGGCTTGGTGGTGCAGCAATCGTGGAGTGTATCTTAGTAGAGAGTGTTAGTGATATCTCAGAAAGATCGGATGCAGATCTCAGGGAGATCAGATGTAGGTCTCAAGGAGTGCCAGAGGCATCTCAGGTAGCCGGGAGTATTATGGATCATATTTCTTCTATAGGAGCATCAGGAAGAGTTGCAGTTCAGTTGGAGGATGGTTCTTTATGTGCAACTGAAGCGATGGCTAGTGTAGGGATAGAAAAGAAGAACTAGGATGGAATTCCCTAGGGTTCAATCACTAGATTTAGAAGAGTTGGATTAGCTCTTAAGTTTTGGAGGTGCCTGTAAGTTGTGGAGGTATCCAAGATGGCTTTAAAGAGATTCGTAGAGTGCGGAGGGATCGAAGGGGCAGCGACGGTGTTTGAGGTACAGTGGTAGGCTCAGTAGTGTAGCATTGAGTGGTTGGCCTTGAGAGACTTGGTGATAGAGTTGACTTCTGCAGCATCAGGTGGACTTCAGATATTGGTGGAGCTCCGCAGTGGTGGCTTCATAAGTGGAGAGAAAATTTGGCACGAGTTTAGAGTGCTGGTGATGCACAATTCCAGGTGGAGTGGTGCGTGCAGGTAAACAGGCGTAGTTCTGAGGAGATCGTGTTAGGTGATATAGTATGTGCTAGTGCAGAAATGCTGTAGGTTCTCCAAGAAAGTTCAGAGAAAGTGATGTAGCTGCTAAGTAGAAGGGATCCTATAATTTTAGGATGGTGCAGAGGTGCAAGCCAAGGTCTTCAGTGGTGGAGGCGGTCATCCAAAAGGCCTCAAGAGTGCACAATAGCTGAAGAGGATTGGCGAAGGTGATGATTGCATAAGGGGCTGTCGAGTGCACAGGGACAGCAGGATCGTCTAGGAGGTCATTATCGAGAGGTTTACCAAGGCTTGGGAGTACCAAGGTGGAGATTATGAGGATTTGTGGTGCTCCCAAGCCTTGGGAGGCCACGAAAGAAGTTAGGGGATTGGCTCCAGGGATTCTAGGGGCTTGGTTGGTGCTTCGGAGACCTAGAACACAAGGTGAAGCAAGGAACCAAAGCCGAGAAATCAAGATTGTAGAAAGAAGATTTTCTGCAGGTTAGCTAGTTTAGTCCAAAACTGGGTCAGCTAAGTCTCAGAGCACTGACAAAATAAAGAGCTGAGCGTTCGGGACTGCTGGCATAGCACAAAATTGGGTCAACTAAATTTCAGACTGAGCTGACCCAGTGGAACTTAGCCAACTCAGTGCTGAGACTGAGCCAGCTCAATGCACGGGCAGAGTTACGCGAGGGTCTATTTTGGACTAGGATCTAGGATGATCCTAGGGATCTTAAGGCTTGGTTTGAGAGGTCTTAAGGTGGCTAATTCATGTATGGGTGGGGTCTAGATCCAGAGGATGAGAGCATAGGAGACATGGATGTACATGGGCTCGGTGAGTGCTTTCATATATTGGGTTAGCCAGGAAAGTTTTTGGTCAGGCCTAATGGCTATGTATAAATACATATGTTGTATTAGGATTTTAAAGGGTTGAAATTAATACAGACCTTTTCTTCCTCAACTCTCTTCTTCTCTTCTCTCTAGAATTGCTGCCCTAGGGTTCTTGAAGAAGCCCTAGAGAAGGGGGGTGTCTCCCTTTAGCCCAAGAAGGAAGGTGCCCCATCACAGATCCAGGTGGAGGATCAGTGGTTTGCTGCCCATAGAGAATGTCATAGGTTCCTTCAGGTCCATGCTAAAGATTCGGAGCATCCGCAACATGGTATCGAGGCTTGTGATGTCAAGGATGATTGGCGTTCGAGTGATATCATGAAACATCAATTGGTATCAGAGAGAGGTGATGCCAGTTGGTCTGCCAACATTTGGTATCAGAGCTAGGTGATGCCTGGAACGTTGTGCGCTTACACTTGTTGATAATTAAAGTTTGGTCGATGTCTTATTTTATGATGCTTTCTCCAAAATGTTTATACCTAATAATCAGCTTGGACCATTGAGTTCTCCATTGGTTTGCTTCACTAGTGATGCAGTGCTAGTTGAAGGTGTAATAACTTTAAATGTGGCTGCAGGATGATATCCAAAGTAGTTCAGGATGCAAGTGGACTTCCTGGTGGTAAAAGTCCCATCTGCTTATAATGCAATTCTTGGCCAGCCTGCTCTAAATGCGCTTTGGGCAATAGTCTCGACCTACTATCTGTAATTAAAGTTTTCAACAAGCTGCAAGATTGGAGAGGTCAGAGGAGACCAAGCTTTGGCGAGACATTGTTACTCAATTGCCCTGCAAAGGGATGGACAGTCAGACCCTTGCCCCATTGATGGATTGGACATTTGGGATGACCTCACGGAAGAATGAGGAGAACTCATGAAAAACCTTATCTCGGTCCCTTTGGATGATGGAAATGAAGACCACATAGTACAAATTGGCTCTAATCTAAGAGAAGGGATACGAGAATAGCTCATCGAGTTCCTACGAAGAAATGCAAATGTCTTTGCTTGGATCTCCGTAAACATGCTAGGAGTTGATGCCAAAGTCATGGAATACCGTCTGGCTATTGATCCCAAACATCGGCCAGTAAAAGAAAAGATGCACAGCCATGACTCAGAGAGACAGAAGGCGATTACAGAAGAAGTTGATAAACTCCTTAAGGCAGGATTCATTCAAAAAGTCTTCTATCCGAACTAGGTTTCTAATGTGGTCCTTATCAAGAAAGCGAATGAGAAATAGAAGATGTGCATAGACTTCAAGAAGTTGAACAAGGCCTGTCCAAAAGATAGTTATCTCTTGCCCAGAATTGATCAACTGGTGGATGCAACTTCGGGCCATGAGCTCCTCACCTTCATGGTTGCCTTCTTCGGCTACAACCAAATCCGAATGGTACCAGAGGATGAGGAGAAAACTGCTTTTATTATTGACTGTGGACTCTATTGTTATGGGGTTATGCCTTTTGGGCTTAAAAAAGCAGGAGCGACATACCAGCGCCTGGTCAATAAGATCTTCAAGGTGTCGACCGATCACAACATGGAGGTATATGTAGATGATATGCTTGTCAAAAGTCAAGCTTCAATAGATCACATAGCCGACCTCGAGGAAACCTTCAGTGCCCTTCGGAGATACAAGATGAAGTTAATGTTAGATATATGTGCCCTAGAAGCCAGAATTGGCTGACACTTGTAATACACTTCTAGGGGCAAAATTGTAATTTTGACTATAATTAATGAAATGGGTTATTTTCTATCACACATGTGTATTTAGTGTCTGTGATACATCCTTTGAGTTAAAGGTAATGATAATTCATATTTTCAAGAGTTGAAAATTTAAGACATGAATAATCATTATTAACTCATAAACAGCTCCCGACCATAGGATCATCACGAGGATGGTGATTGATCCGGAAGGTTGGTGTACGATCGCTTCTCTTTAGTAGATGAGTCTTGAGTCTACGGTGTGGAGACACCGGAGCGAGAGTACAGGTACTCGTTAGAGAACGAGGGCACTGAGCGTGACCACCTCGAGTAGTCATTAGGGAAGTCTACCTTCTCGTCAATGACTGACTCGATGCTGCAGTAGTGTGTCTGGTTCTTTGACCTGAGATGCATCGGCAGTTCACCTTGAGGGTGTTATAGTTTGACTACACCATTACTCGGTCTCCTAGCCATATGGAACCCTGAGGTGTATGTTGGCTATAGCATGTTCATTGTAGGAACTGGATTGCATCAAGATGGGATCTATCTACCTCGGTGGTAGAGGAGCAGCCCTATGATGATCATGAGAATCAAGTCCAGAAATCCATGGCCATGGTAGAGTGAAATAATAGAAAGAGTTTCTATTTAGATTTTCACATTGGACTTGAATCGAATGATTACATCATATGACAGAGACTAGGGTTTGACGAGTTCACCTTAACCCTAATCTGATCGGGGCTCAAGATAGAAGAACTTGAATCACACAGGTAGCTGCACCAAGAGGTTCGCATTCAGCTCTGATGGGTTGCCACCATATACTGCTAGGTGTCACTGGTGGATTTTGGGAGCAATTAGAATGATTTAGATGATCGATCATTCTAGCTGTTCGAATCAGAAGAGTTCTGATCCATCGAAAGGAGTTTCGATGATGTCTATGATAGAGATCATGACATATCCCATTACCATACAGAACTGAACCTAACTGGGTCACACAAACAAGGGTTTGAATCTGGTGATCATCAATTGAACTGATCTAGTTCAATTGATCTGAATGAGATTCAATTAGGTTCAAGGAAATCGTGCTAGCACTCGATTGAACCTAACGTTCTTCTTTTACTATCATAAATAAGTTGTCCTGACTGAGCCAAAGGAGTTTGTGCTCAATCAGAGGCCTTCATATGGTCTGACTGGAGGTTGTCCAAGTCAGAATAGGTTGTCTTATTTGTAAGACATTACCTGCCATTTTTGGTCACCTGCCATTTCTTGTTCTTTGACTTTGGTCAAAAGTCTACCTTTGACTGGTCAAACGTTGACCATTGACCCTTTGACTTTTGACCACATGTCATGCACCTATTGGAGAGCTGGTGGGGGCCTGTCCCCCTGCCAGAACCTGGCAAGGAGAATGGGCGCACGCCAAGGGTGGCGTGAGCCCAAGTAGGAGGCGCCTAGGAGTCCTTGTTGGACAAGGACTCCACCTCCCTTTAGGATTCCAATTAGAGTTCTACTAAGAATCCAGTTTGACTGGTCTTAGGCGCCCTCTAAGGAGGAATCCAGGGGTCTCTATTTCAACCAATCAGATTTAGATCTGATTTCACAAAGGGTTGTGATTGGTTGAGAGGAAGAGGAGTTGGATCACAAGAGGTCTATAAATAAGACCCTGCGCCCAACCCTAATCCTAAGTCTAAGTGAATGCTATTAGATACGCCCCAAGGCTGCCTCTCCCCTCCTTCTCCATGCCATAGTCTCTTCTCCCCTTGCTCTCCACGTCCAAAAGGTGTTTTGGACTTAGTTTGGTGCGATTCAGATCAAGGAAAGGCGATCAAAAGCAAGAAGGCTGCGCTGCTGCAAAAGGACGACTGCAGATCTTCAAAAGAGTTTTGAAGATCCTCCAGATCAGATCCAGATCTGATTTTTGGAGGTGTGATAGAGAAGAAGAGGATCTCCAGATCCAACCCGAGTGGATACCGGTAGAGGCCAGGCGCTTGCGTGGCTAAGATCCAGAACCTTCCGCTGCAATCAGGATCATCTACAGGGTAATAGGATTACCCAAATCAGGTAAATTAAATTTGATTTAATTTATCTTATTTTATTTTATTTATTAAAATAATAAGAATCAGATCTGAAATTATCAAGATCTGATTAAGATCAAGAGAAAAATTTTTGAAATATATCTCTTGATCTAATCAGATCTGAACGAACCTGGACCGGGAAATCAGGATTTCCCTTCAACTGGTATCAGAGCCATGGTTCTAAAATTGTTTAGATCTGATTTTAATTTTATTTTAATTAAAAATAATGTGATTTCAGATGTCACATGAGATGTGATCAGATCTGAAATCAGAAAAAATTAAAATTAAATGATTTGGATCTAAGAACATGAAGATATGCATGACTAGTTCTAGAATAGAATAGTTCTATAGAATAGTTTTGCATGTCTTTGATTTAATCTGATTAAATCATATTTTAGATCTTCTTATTTACTATTTTCTGATATTATAAGTGTTATAATAACATCTGATAAACAGCAAATAAAAATTATTTAATTTTTAAATATCATATGAGATATGATAGATGCATGACTAGACTAGTTGTAGAATAGTTCTACATAATTGTCTAGATTAGAATTTATTTTGATTAGATCAATTTAAATCTAATTTTTTAGATTATTATGAGATAATTTAGATCTGAAAACATGCATGATTTGATACATGAGATGTATGCAAAATATGCCTTGATTAGATCTAAACTTTATATATGAGATATATGATATAGATCTGATAATTGTTTTGTAGTATTTGACATGTTCCTGATTAAGGCGTTCCTCTTGGCCGTCCGGTCATAAGAACGAAGAAGGGTTTAAAGGCCCTCTCTTCCCATTCGATGGGGTGTTCTTATGACGTGTAGGGGTGCTGCGTGTTCGTCCTTAATCAGAAACCCAAAACTTACTTTCTGCAAAACCCTAGATCCTGAAACCCTAGGATTTATTGTGCATATTTTGTTTATGAACCCAACTTAATTAAGAATTAAGTTTATGGAATATTAATTAGGTCTAAAATTGAGAATTTCAGATCTAAGACATATTCATAATACTGGGTTCGGGCTTGGGTAGCTCAATTAGGTCTAAGCGGTTGATCAAACCGAATCAAGAGTTGGTTAGATGGGATCAACAATGCTTAAATTGACCAGCCTAATAGGATTAAGTCTGGGTCAAGATCGAGTCACGATCAAGCAAGACCTAATTAGGCTCAGAGGTTAGAGTCTGGATTGTAGGCTAACCCAATTGGTTCTGACTCAACAATTTGGTGTCTAAGGTAAGTTTGGCACAGACGACCGACTGGTTTTTAATTGGAAGCTACTCGACCTGAATGCGTTCTTGTGCGAGTTAACGGCATATTCCTTCCACCGGTCTCACTTACCTGGCCATATCTGTTGACACAGTTCTGATCTGAGGTGGTCAATAATCCGAGCTGACCCATGCCACTAGGTTAGTCATAATTGTTATGACTAAGCCAAGTCTAGTTTAATGAGACCTGAATCAATTCTCCCTAAGAAAAGATTAAGTCTGAGGTCTTCCACCATTGTAGACGTGCGGGCCCTTCCCGGGGTTGATTGTTCTCGGCTGGATACAGTGGCTCAGTTGCACCGGGAAGACGCAACCATGTCTATTAGGCATTGGATGCTATGGGCTGGAGGATGAGTTGGGCTCAATATTCTCGGATACGGTGAGAGACCCAATTAGGAACCCAGTCTATGCAAATGGTGGGTCTGACTTAACTAAGGAGTGGATCAATATTCCGGATACGGTGAGATTCATGAATTAGAGACCAAGTTTGGGTGCACCATGATTAGAGAATCATTGAACAAGAGTTGTTCACTCATTGGCTAACCCATCACCAATAACTGTTAGGTGAGGTGATGAGTCAGTTGGTGAGACCGCACCACCCACTAGAAATCATCAATCGCGGAGATTTTCGCATCTCTACAGAGGGAGTGTAGGGATCCGAGAAAATAGTGGGAGCTAATTTGTTTAAAAATAAAATCCCTAAACAAATTGGTCAAGTCAAAATTACAGTATCTAACTAGAATCTTTGACTCTCTACAGGAAAATGTCTGCGTCCAACCCATTGGCACGTATCCTAGACACACATAGACTGACTGGACCCAATTATAAAGATTGGCTCAGGAACTACAAAATTGTTTTGGGTTCAGAGAAGTTAACACATGTTTTGGACCAGGACCCTCCCACCTTACCAGCTCGTCCATCCACTGAACAGAGAGCGTCTCTGGAAAAATGGATTGACGAAGACAATAAGGCCAGATACTACATGTTGGGCTCGATGTCTGATGAGCTCCAGCGCCAACATGAAGATATCGGGACTGCTCGCCAAATGTTGGCTCACCTGCAGGAGATGTTTGGTGAACAGAGTCGCGCAGCCAAATATCAAGTCACGAAATGACTTTTTAAGGCTAAGATGCGTGATGGGCAGTCAGTCCAAGATCACTGTCTGACAATGATCAAGGACATGGAAGAGCTTGAGAAGCTCGGTGTGAAGTTGGACTTGGACTTGCAGAACGATATTATTCTGCAATCCTTGACTGATGCATATGGGCAATTCATCATGAATTACCACATGCATAAACTTCAAAATTCCTTGGCCGAGTTGATGAATATGCTGGTTACCGCTGAGCTTTCTATGAAAGGTTCTAAAGGCTCAGTTCTTGCTATGGAACGGACTTCTTCCAAAAGAAAGTCTTATGGAAAGAAAAAGAAGTCTGTGAAAAAGCAAAAGGTAGAAGGATCAAAGAAGAAGAAGGCAGAATCGAAGAAAAAGGTCGATGGCAAAGGAAAGTGTTTCCATTGCAACAGCGACGGCCATTGGAAGCGGAACTGCCCTACTTACCTGGCCACCCTGAAGAACAAGAAGGAAGGTCCTTCTGGAGGTATGCTCGTTATTGAGTCTAACCTTACGATTTCTTCTGCATCCAGTTGGGTGCTTGACTCTGGTTCTAGTGCTCATCTGTGCACTTCTATGCAGGGTCTTGAGGATAGCAGGAGGCTGAGGGATGGAGACATGATCCTACGCGTCGGTAATGGAGCAAGAGTTGCTGCAGTAGCCATGGGAACATACCCTCTGCGATTACCATCTGGTTTAGACTTAGTTTTAAAAGACTGTTATTATGTGCCTGCAGCTAGCAGGAATTTGATTTCTGTTTCATGCTTAGCACAAGAAGGTTATGTGATCACCTTCTTTAAGGACCATTGTAACATTCTTTATGAAAGAAATAAAATTGCAAATGGTTTCCTTATTAATGGTCTTTATCAGCTGCATATTGATGTACCTATTTTAACTATCGAGCAAAACGTGAATGCCAAACGACCTAGGGATAGTCCAAACGACAGATATCTATGGCACCTGAGATTAGGTCATATAGCAGAAGATAGGATCAACAAATTGGAGAAAAATGGGCTATTGAGTCCATTGACTTTTGAGTCATATCCAACTTGTGAATCTTGTCTTCAAGGCAAAATGACTAAACTCCCTTTTGTTGGACATGGGGAGAGGGCCACAGATCTCCTTGCCCTAGTACATACTGATGTGTGCGGCCCATTTCGATGTGCCGGCTAGAGGCAATTTTGTCTACTTCATTACCTTTACCGATGATCTGTCTAGGTATGGGTATGTGTATCTTATGAGACATAAGTCTGAAGCCTTTTGAAAAGTTCAAAGAATTCAGACATGAAGTAGAAAAACAAACTGGAAAACCCATTAAGGTTCTTCGATCAGATCGAGGAGGTGAATACCTTAGCCGGAATTCCTAGACTATCTTAAGGAAAATGGCATAGTCTCTCAATGGACTCCACCAGGAACACCTCAACTCAACGGGGTTTCAGAACGGAGAAATCGGACTCTATTGGATATGGTTCGATCCATGATGAGCTTCACAGACCTCCCTGATTTTCTTTGGGGACATTCATTATTAACTTCAATCTATCTACTGAATAGGGTTCCCTCTAAAACCGTTCCTACCACACCGTATGAGATATGGCACGGTAAGAAACCAAGTCTGAGTCATCTCAGAATTTGGGGTTGTCCGGCTTCATGTCAAAAGACAACAAGCGGACAAGTTAGAGTTTAGGTCCTTTAGAGCTCGATTCATAGGATATCCTAAAGAGTCATTAGGATACTATTTCTACATTCCAGAAGACCACAATGTGATTGTGAGTCGACATGCCATATTTCTTGAAAAATAGTTTATTCAAGATAGTGGCATTGGAAAGCAGATTAAGCTTGATGAGAAAGTCTCACAAGCAGAAAGAGCTAAGGACCAAGTGGAACCAAATCAGGTTGAGCCAATAAGAACACTACCTCCTCCACCTCGTAGATCGGAAAGAGTTTCCCGTCCCCCTGAAAGATACTTAGGTATTATTTCAGAGGACGTAGAGGAAATGTTCCTCATAGGTAATGGTGCTCATGGTGATGATCCCAAAACCTACAACGAGGCGATATCAGATATCGACTCCGAGAAATGGCTTGAGGCAATGAAGTCAGAAATTGACTCGATGCACTCAAACCAAGTCTGGACCTTGGTAGATCCACCAGAAGGTATAGTACCTATTGGGTGTAAATGGATCTTCAAGAGAAAGATTGGTGCAGATGGGAATGTGGAGACATTCAAGGCTAGACTGGTGGCAAAAGGTTATAGTCAACGCGAAGGCATTGACTATCAGGATACCTTTTCCCCGGTAGCTATGCTAAAATCCATCCGCACATTGCTTGCCTGTTGCAGCCTATTTCGATTATGAAATATGGCAAATGGACGTGAAAACGGCATTCCTAAATGGATATCTTGAGGAAGATATCTATATGGAACAGCCGCTAGGTTTCACATCCAGTGATACTGATCACAAGGTTTGCAAGCTGCAAAGGTCCATATATGGACTTAAGCAAGCATCTCGGAGCTGGAACACTCGTTTCAATGATGTGATCAAAAAGTTTGGTTTCATCAAAAATGAAGAGGAACCATGTGTTTTCAAAAGGGTCAGTGGGAGCGCTGTTGTCTTCCTCGTATTGTACGTGGATGACATCCTCCTTATTGGGAATGATATTCCCATGTTGACATCAGTCAAGATGTGGTTGTCCAAGGAATTCTCCATGAAAGACCTAGGTGAAGCATCCTTTATTCTAGGAATTAAGGTCTATAGGGATAGACCGAATAGGATGCTAGGACTTTCACAGAAGATGTACATAGAGGAAGTACTAAAGAGGTTTAGTATGGAAAACTCTAAGAGGGGATTAATACCCTTCAGACATGGTATTCATCTTTCCAAGAAGATGTGCCCCAGCACACCTGAGGAAATAGAACGCATGAGCAAGATCCCTTATGCTTCTGCAATAGGGAGCCTCATGTATGCCATGCTATGTACACGACCTGATATAGCCCATGCTGTGAGTGTCAAAGCAGATATCAGTCAAATCCAGGTGAAGAACACTGGACTTCTGTGAAATGTATCCTTAAGTACTTGAGAAGAACTAAGGATATGATGTTGGTCTTTGGTAATGGAGAACTCCAAGTTCAGGGATACACAGACTCGGACTTCATGTCCGATATAGATGATCGAAAGTCGACATCTGGCAGACTGTTTGTGCTGGAAGAGTTCCTAGAAAACAGCGATATGAGCGGATACCACCTCATCCGCGATTACCTTGAGAAAGGTTACGTTGAGGTCAAGAGAGTCAACTCCACAGATAATGTGGCAGACCCACTTACAAAGCCGTTGGGCCAGCAGAAGATCGAAGCCCACCTTGAGAAGATGGGACTTAGACTTGTAGCCAATTGGCTTTAGGACAAGTGGGAGATTGTTAGATATATGTGCCCTAGAAGCCAGAATTGGCTGACACTTGTAATACACTTCTAGGGGCAAAATTATAATTTTGACTATAATTAATGAAATGGGTTATTTTCTATCACATATGTGTATTTAGTGTCTGTGATACATCCTTTGAGTTAATGGTAATGATAATTCATATTTTCAAGAGTTGAAAATTTAAGACATGAATAATCATTATTAACTCATAAACAGCTCCCGACCATAGGATCATCACGAGGATGGTGATTGATCCGGAAGGTTGGTGTACGATCGCTTCTCTTTAGTAGATGAGTCTTGAGTCTACGGTGTGGAGACACCGGAGCGAGAGTACAGGTACTCGTTAGAGAACGAGGGCACTGAGCGTGACCACCTCGAGTAGTCATTAGGGAAGTCTACCTTCTCGTCAATGACTGACTCGATGCTGCAGTAGTGTGTCTGGTTCTTTGACCTGAGATGCATCGGCAGTTCACCTTGAGGGTGTTATAGTTTGACTACACCATTACTCGGTCTCCTAGCCATATGGAACCCTGAGGTGTATGTTGGCTATAGCATGTTCATTGTAGGAACTGGATTGCATCAAGATGGAATCTATCTACCTCGGTGGTAGAGGAGCAGCCCTATGATGATCATGAGAATCAAGTCCAGAAATCCATGGCCATGGTAGAGTGAAATAATAGAAAGAGTTTCTATTTAGATTTTCACATTGGACTCGAATCGAATGATTACATCATATGACAGAGACTAGGGTTTGACGAGTTCACCTTAACCCTAATCTGATCGGGGCTCAAGATAGAAGAACTTAATCACACAGGTAGCTGCACCAAGAGGTTCGCATTCAGCTCTGATGGGTTGCCACCATATACTGCTAGGTGTCACTGGTGGATTTTGGGAGCAATTAGAATGATTTAGATGATCGATCATTCTAGCTGTTCGAATCAGAAGAGTTCTGATCCATCGAAAGGAGTTTCGATGATGTCTATGATAGAGATCATGACATATCCCATTACCATACAGAACTGAACCTAACTGGGTCACACAAACAAGGGTTTGAATCTGGTGATCATCAATTGAACTGATCTAGTTCAATTGATCTGAATGAGATTCAATTAGGTTCAAGGAAATCGTGCTAGCACTCGATTGAACCTAACGTTCTTCTTTTACTATCATAAATAAGTTGTCCTGACTGAGCCAAAGGAGTTTGTGCTCAATCAGAGGCCTTCATATGGTCTGACTGGAGGTTGTCCAAGTCAGAATAGGTTGTCTTATTTGTAAGACATTACCTGCCATTTTTGGTCACCTGCCATTTCTTGTTCTTTGACTTTGGTCAAAAGTCTACCTTTGACTGGTCAAACGTTGACCATTCACCCTTTGACTTTTGACCACATGTCATGCACCTATTGGAGAGCTGGTGGGGGCCTTGTCCCCCTGCCAGAACCTGGCAAGGAGAAGGGCGCACGCCAAGGGTGGCGTGAGCCCAAGTAGGAGGCGCCTAGGAGTCCTTGTTGGACAAGGACTCCACCTCCCTTTAGGATTCCAATTAGAGTTCTACTAAGAATCCAGTTTGACTGGTCTTAGGCGCCCTCTAAGGAGGAATCCAGGGGTCTCTATTCCAACCAATCAGATTTAGATCTGATTTCACAAAGGGTTGTGATTGGTTGAGAGGAAGAGGAGTTGGATCACAAGAGGTCTATAAATAAGACCCTGCGCCCAACCCTAATCCTAAGTCTAAGTGAATGCTATTAGATACGCCCCAAGGCTGCCTCTCCCCTCCTTCTCCATGCCATAGTCTCTTCTCCTCTTGCTCTCCACGTCCAAAAGGTGTTTTGGACTTAGTTTGGTGCGATTCAGATCAAGGAAAGGCGATCAAAAGCAAGAAGGCTGTGCTGCTGCAAAAGGATGACTGCAGATCTTCAAAAGAGTTTTGAAGATCCTCCAGATCAGATCCAGATCTAATTTTTGGAGGTGTGATAGAGAAGAAGAGGTTCTCCAGATCCAACCCGAGTGGATACCGGTAGAGGCCAGGCGCTTGCGTGGCTGAGATCCAGAACCTTCCGCTGCAATCAGGATCATCTACGGGGTAATAGGATTACCCAAATCAGGTAAATTAAATTTGATTTAATTTATCTTATTTTATTTTATTTATTAAAATAATAAGAATCAGATCTAAAATTTATCAAGATCTAATTAAGATCAGAGAAAAATTTTGAAATATATCTCTTGATCTAATCAGATCTGAACGAACCTGGACCGGGAAATCAAGATTTCCCTTCAGTTAAATCCGATCAAGTACGCCTTTGGTATGACTTCAGAAAAGTTCTTAGGATTCGTGGTGTCAAGACGTGGGATTAAAGAAAATTCCGAGAAAATTTGAACCATCTAGGAGATAACTACTCCAAAATCGATAAAGAAAGTTCAACGCCTAGCAGAAAAGGTGGTGGCCCTCAACCGCTTTGTCTCTATATCGGCGGAGCGATGTATGCCCTTCTTTTGAGTTCTAAAACAGCCAAAGAACTTCTACTAGGACAATGAATGTCAACGATCATTTGAAAAACTCAAAAACTACCTTGGCTCTCCTCCCCTATTGGCCAAGCCCCAACCTAGGGAAGAACTATTTCTATACCTAGCAGTCTCCATAGCAGCCCTTGCGGCAGTCCTAGTCAAAGAAGAAGCAAAAGTGCAGTGATCGATCTACCATATAAGTTGAGTCTTGAGGGACACCGAAATCAGGTACACTAAGTTAAAAAAACTAACTTATGCTCTACTGATTGTAGCTTGGAGACTCCGACCTTATTTTCAAGGGTACATCATAATTCTCCTTACTGATAAACCAATCAAGGTAGTTCTTCACTGAACAGATACCTCCAGAAGAATCACAAAATGGGCAATTGAACTCATAGAGTTTGACATCAATTTTCAATATTAACCATTAATTAAAGCTCAAATATTGAAGGATTTCATAATGGAATGCACTGAAGGATTTTGAGGGCCCTGTATGTTGATGGCTCATCCAATGCTTCGGGTATGCACCGAGTTGATCTTGGTAAACTCGAAAGGAGTCATTGTCAAATACGTGCTGTGCTTTAAATTTCTCATAATAAATAATGGAGCGAATATGAAGCTCTGATAGCAAGACTAAGGATAGCCAAGGAGTTGAAAGCAGACTGGCTCCAAGTGTATGGTGATTTCCAACTGGTGGTCGGATAAGTTAGTGGCAATTATGAAACTCAAGAGAAAAGTATGATAAAATATCTCGAAAAAGTAAAGAACTTGATTCTAATTTTTAACCATTTTAATATTCAGTAGATTCCAAGAGCAAAAAATACCAGAGCCGACCTTCTGTCCAAATTGGCTACACTGGCTCCAGTCGAACTGCTTAAGAAAATCTTCTTCGAGATCCTGAAAAGCCCGAGCTCGGAAGAACCACAGTCTATGATGTAGGTTAAGCATGAGCTGAGCTGGATTGACCCACTAGTCACCTACCTACAAGATGGAGTTCTATCTCATGATCCAAAAGAAGCTTGAAAATTAAGAAATCAAGCCTCCCGATATGTTCTCTATGAGGGCAAATTATATAAAAGATCTTATTCATTACCACTCTTAAAATGTCTCTGATCTTCTAAAGCCAACTTTGTATTATGGAAGGTGCATGAAGGAATCTATGGAAGTCATCTAGGGGTTAGGTCCTTATCTCATAAACTACTTCGGTAGGGCTATTATTGGCCGACAATGTACATGACTCCATAGAGTATGTCAGAAAATGTGATCGTTGTCAAATAAATGCAAGTATTCAAAGACAACCAACCTCTGAGCTTACACCCTTGAGTGCCCCTTGGTCATTTGCACAATGGGGGATGGACATACTTGGGCCCTTTTCTATGGCATCCGGACAACAAAAATTCCTACTGATGGCGATTGATTACTTCACGAAGTGGGTCGAAGCCGACTCTTTGGCCAAAATCATTGAGGCAAAAGTACAAGACTTCATCTGAAAGTTCATTATTTATAGATTCAGTCTACCTTAAACCCTCATAATAAATAATGGACGATAGTTTGTTGGAACTAAGTTTGTCGAGTTTTGTGAAGATCTGAATATATCTCATAATTTTACATCAGTAGCTCATCCATAGGCAAACAGCAAGGCCGAGGTAACTAACAGAATCTTGCCACAAGGTATTAAAGCAAGACTTGAGAAAATAAAGAAACTTGGATAGACGAACTCTATCATGTACTCTGGGCATACCGAACTATCCAAAGATTGTCAACTAGGAAGACTCAATTCGCCCTAGCCTTTGAAATAGAAGTTGTCATCCTAATAGAACTTAAGCTTCCGTCAGTATGAGTTATGGCATTCAATGAACAGCAGAACTCATAGGATCTTAAGACTAACCTCAACTTGTTGAAAAAAAAAGGAAAGAAGCTCAGGTTCTAGTGGCAGCCTACAAATGAAAAGTAACTTGCTACTACAACTCCAAGGTTAGAGGCAAAGTATTCAAAGTGGGAGACTTGGTACTTCGACGAGCAGCTATTTCACAATCTCAGAACTAAGAAAAGCTCACACCAAATTAGAAAGGTCCATATGAAGTCAAAGAGATCGTCCGGCCTGGAACTTATTACCTAAAGAAGCTTGAAGGGGCAACACTACCATGACCCTAAAATTTAGAGAACTTGCAGGTGTATTACCAGTAATCTTATGTTAATAAATTTTTTTCTTTTCAATATCTCTATCTTTTGGTGCAAAATCGTGTAATGATAGAAAATGATTTAACCAAACTTTGTTCTTAAACAGAGAAGACCTCCATTTATTTAAGCTAGAAAGGGGAGAGGCTCTTTCAATGATCCTTTTGTACCCTCACAGATCTATTAGGAACAGAAGGAGAATCTCATCCTAACTTGAGCAAAATAAAGACCTCAATTATTTAAGCCAGGATGGGAGGAGAGGCCCTTTCAACGATCCTTTTGTGCCCCACGGTCCTGTTAGGAATAGGAAGAGAACCTCATCCTAACTTAAGCAAAAGAAAGACCTTCGATTATTTAAGCTAGGAGGGGGGGAGAGGTCCTTTCAATGATCTTTTTATGTCCCCACAGCTCTATTAGAAACAAGAGGAGAACCTCATCCGAACTTGAGCAAAATAAAGACCTTCGATTATTTCAGTCAGGAGGGGGAGAGGCCCTTTCGATTGCCCTTTTATGCCCCCACAGCCTTGTTAGGAATCGAAGGAGAACCTCGTCATAACTTGAGCAAAATGAAGACCTCTGATTATTTCAACTAGGAGGGGAGGAGAGGCTCTTTCAATGGCCCTTTTATGCTTCCACAACCTTATTAGGAATAGGAGGAGAACCTCGTCCTAACTTGAGCGGAAATGAAGACCTTCGGTTAACCAAGATAGGAGGAAGACCTCGATCTGATAGAAGTAAAAATTGATTTCACCAGGAACAGGAAGAGAACCTCATCCTAACATGAATAAAAACCTCTGATTGCCTAAGATAGGAGGAAGACGTTGATCCAATAGAGAAAAAATCAATCTCATCAGGAACAGAAAGAGAACCTCATCCTGATGAAAGGACAAAGAAAAATCAACCATGTCAGGAAAGGAGGAGAATCACATTCCTAACAAGGATAAAGATCTCTGACAGGAGGAGAACACTTATCAACGATTGTTTTGATGAAAGATGAGGCAAGAAAAATGGAGGAATAAATAAACTTTGAACCCAGATAAAGCAAAATGATGATTGAAGAAAATGTTACTTCAATGAAGTTGAGTTTCATTATAAAACCAAGGTCCACAAGACCATTTACAAAAGAAAAAGGATAGAAGAAGAAAGAAAAGAAGAAAAAGAAGGAGAGCAAAGCCATTGGTAGACATTCAAGCCACATAGAGCGAAAATAAGAAAAGATATTATTTCATTAAAATCAAGGTCAGGTATAAAATAAGGTTCTATGAGATCAATTGCAAAAGAAAGAAAGAAAAATCAAATCTCTAAGGAGGACCGGATTCCTCAAAATTTGGACTGCTGGCCATCCCTAGGGACTCTCTCAAGATGACAATCTCTTCCTCAAGCTCTCTTCTCCTCATCATACTATCGTGGAACATCCCATCAACCATTTGGAAGTTTTCTTTCGATGCCTGCAGTCTTCTCCTTAGAACCTCCGATTCAGTATTAGCATCCTTGATAGCCTGCTGCTCGCTAACCAGTTGAAGCTTTAATCTTTGAACCTTGGCTTTCTCCATCCCGACTGACTTTGAAAGTTTGCCTACAATCCTCTTCAGGGAGGCAATTTCCTTCGATTCATTGCTGGTGTCGGACCGCTAGCTATTAGCTAACTGCCTTTGGAGATGAGTCACTTCATCCCTAGCCGCCTTAAGCTCGTGCTCAAGTTTAGACATTTTTTCTATCCAGGACACTCTACAACTATTATGCCGAGCTTCGATATCCTGAAGTTATCGTTGGAGCTCCGAAAATTTCTTTGACCAATCCCAGTTGTGTTGCGCCTTCTTATAAGACCATAATGAGCTCCCTTCCAATAGTAGAATTTTTTCTTTCACTATGTTAAGTTCAATCTCGAGAGAGCTAGCTTTGGTTGTTAGGGACCAAGCCTTCTCACTGGCGCACTCTTTGACCTCTTCGAGCTCAACCTCAAGATCCCTTTTCTTCCTGATATAGTCCATGGAGTCCTTTTTATGTGCCTGGCAAAGACAATTGATTTCAGCAGAGGCCTCAACATTTCTTTTTTTGATTTTTTAAGCTCGCCTTCCATTTTCTCCACCTTTCTTTTAAGGTGATATACTTCCTTCCCAACCTTCTAAGGCTAGCCTTTAAGGGCACCCCTTGGGGCAGAGGGTCGGCTTCAACTTGGGACTGTATCAAAAGCATGAAAGCATCATAATTTGGAATTTTAAAAAAAAGTAAAAAAGAAGAAAAGAAGAGAAGAGGTCTACCTTAAAAAATAAATTTACCTTCCATTGACCAAAATATTTCTTTATTATAGGAAAATAAGAAAAATAAAAAGAGAATATAGAGGTAGGAGATCTCAGACCTCTGGAGGAACGATGGAAGAGTCTGGTGTAGCCTCAATCGGCATAGGGTCAATGGTAGGAGCAGGAACAGATGAGGTTAGAAGGGAGGTGATAGTTGGCTCGATAGGTGGGAGGTCAGCTGGAGCAGTAGATGGGCCTGCACCTTCTTCAGAGGTCCCATCATATAAAAAGTCGAGGTTGGGCTCAAAAAATTTGCTGGCTACCTGATCTTCATAGAGCTCGAATCTCTTTTGAAAGGCCTCCTGGCTAAACTCAATGTTCAGGTCCCTCATCTCAGAGGAGACCTTAAACTTCTCTATTGCCTGGGCCATTGCTTTCGAGATTTGCCTTGGGATCTGTTCCTTTAGCTCGGCTAACTCGGCCTCAATCTTTTCCTCTACTCCTCTTCTAGGGCCAAAGCAGCCTTCAGCTCCATCAATGTTTCCTTCCATCTCCCTATGAAGCATTTCTTCAAGACCCTCGACCTTGAGGGACTTCTCCCTTAAGGAGCATCCGACCTCATCCTTCTCCTTCAGCAGGCACTCGACTTCGGCTTGGCAACCATCTCAAACCCTCACCAGCTCTAACTTCGAACGGTCCAGCAATCTAATGTAGCCGAGCAATTGATGGCCCATCTACAAGGATGTGTACACATGAATGCAATGAGGAAAATTGCATGGATAAGGAAGCAATAAAAAAAAAGGAGGAGAAGAAAAGAAGTAATTACCTCAAGGAAGGATCCGAGCAAAGGTGTGTTGGTCGACATCCACATCGACGATCTGATCTACAACCTCAGGTATGGTGAACCCATCAACCAAACCTCTGATGATTTCGTGATTATGGAAGGGGTTCTCCCCCAACTCTTTATAGGAGTTGTTTGGCTCATCACAGCGAACCTTGCATTGAGACTTTCTCACGGCCCCCTTTGCCCTCTTCTTCTCCGTCCCCTTTCCTCCTTAGGAAGGACCCTCTAGGATTTAGGCCTCGACGGAAGGACTCGGTAGCACTGAAGTCCCAGCTACCTCGACTATGGGGGTGCCTCGGTCATGGGGGAACCTTGGTGGCTGAGGCAACCTCGGTAGCCACGACGGTCCTGGTGGTGAAGGCAGCATCGATAGGCACCGCAGAGCTGGGGACGTCCATCCTTGATTTCTTACTTGGCTTGCCTGGCGTGGTACCCTTTCTTTTGTGAGCCTAGAGCTCTTTGGAAAGTATCTCGATGACTTTAGCATCCATCTCTATCATAAAGGAAAAATACGGTTAGAAAAGGAATGAAAAAAAGGACTAGCCCACTGACTTCAGCCATTTACCTACCGAGTTCAGAGGGTTGAGGCCGAGATTGAACAAGGTTTGCTCCTTTATTAGGTCAAACATCAAGGGAGTTTGGTGACCTTTGATCTTATTAACCGACTCTTGATCCTCTTTTTCTAACCTTGGGGCTCGATGGACTGAATCTCTCAGATACCCACAGGATGGAAGTCCTAAGTTTAAGGTCGAGTAGAAAACAAAAATAAACTTCTTCTTTCAGTTGTGGATGGATGAGGGGGCATCCTTGAGCAACCCCTTCTTGCTGGACTAAGATGAAACATACTACCAGTCCTTTATAGAAGGATGACACTTAAAGATAAAAAAGGTTTGAAAGAGCGAAATGGTGGGTTGAACTTCGATAGATATACAAAGGGCAAGGAATCCTATTATAAACCTAAAGGAGTTGAAAACTATGGAGGCTAAGGAGATATTCAAAAAATGAAAAAGAGCTGCGATAAAGATGGGAAGAGAAAGCCTAAATCCAACATAGAAGGCCTCCAAATATAAGCAGAATCAACCTGGAGGGGGAGCACAAGCTCAACCACTTGGTCTAGAAAGTTCTAACTCATACTCGACAAGCACCCCATACTAGATCCTGACTATCAACAGGTCTTCAGCAGTCAAGGAGAATGAAATGGTCCCCAGAATGAAGTCAGGCCGAGGTAGTATCCTAGGTTCGATTTCCATTCCAATCTTAGGGCTATTGGTGTTCAGGCCGGCCGAACTCTTAGAACTACAAGACCAAGAGATCTCGGATGACATCAAGATCCAATCAAATTGAACAAAATCCCTGGAAAAGCTTAGGGAAATGGAGCAGTGGAAATCTGAAAGCGAAGAACAAAACTCAATGAAACCCGAAGAATGCAAGAAAGATAGAAATCAAAAAGACAAAGATGAGAGACTGACCTAAGAATGCTTGGGAAGAAGATCAGGAGGATGAGAAATAATCGAGAAAGGTGCTGATGGTTGGAGGAGTTGCGAGAGAGCAAGGGCGACAAGAATAGGGACACTCGAGGATGATGGAAATGGAGGAAGGAGAAAGAGAAGAAACCCATGAGAAGCCAAAGAGGAAGAAGGAGGGTGGTTTAAATAGGAAATTGGAGGACAGAGAAAATCATAATTGCAGAACTTCTTTGGTCTACCAAAGCTCACCATTTGTCCCACTCGTACCTACCATCTGATGAAGTAATCATTGCACTGTACATGGTGCTCCATGCCAAACGAGTCTTCGAGGAAATCTATCCATTCAAGCCTTTCAACATTAAAAACTACAGCATCAATTTGAAACAAAAAAGACAAAAGCTCCATCCCCCCCGGAGCGGAAAACTACCAAAGAACTTCGTCTGCAGTAGCTTTTTCATACTCCCTTCATTCAAAATTCAAACTTGGAAGTAGGAAGACAAGTGTTGGGGATAAAATGACCCTCGCCAATATTTTTGACTGCTTCTAGATGATCTCCTTTAGTCACATTCCTTCCAGACGATCTCCTTCAGTCATACTCCTTTCGGACGATCTCCTCTAGTTGCACTCCTTCCTAATGAAGTCCTCTAGGATGAATTCCTTTCGAATAAACTCCCCTAGGATGAACTCCTCTAAGATGAACTCCTTCTAGATGAACTCCCCCAGGATGAGCTTCTCCAAGATGAATTCCTTTCGGACGAACTCCCCTAGGATGAACTCCTTCTAGATTCTTTCCAGTTGCTCAAAGGGCTCCTTCTAGTCGAGCTTCTCTCTATCGCTAGAAGGACCTCGGCATCAATTCTTAATACAACAAATATCAATCAACACACAGACGATCTCAAAAATATCCGAACCTCTCTCGAACTACAGTGATGTGAAGTTCTTTACCACCTATAGCTATCCGATCCAAACTTCAACTATTAAATCCCAATAGACTAGTAAGTCACGATAACGGACACCACTCTTGATTGGCTCATCATGACAACAAACACCATCCTCCATAATAAACTCCATATGGCTTGAGCGGCCCACTACCAAATGATTACGGCTATCGCTATTAGTTTGTTACAGACTCCATCTATAAAAGGGACCCTCCAGATACGTTTCCTCTAACCTAATACTCTGCCTCTTTATTTTTTTGAGTACTCCATTCCAGTTAGCCAAAAATTAACTTGAGCATCCAAGGATCCTGTCAAAGCCACCCCCCTCTGATTTGGACTTTATTTTGTAGGTCCCATCGATGGCCACATCTTTCCAGCTCCAGCCATCTCCGACATCCTTGCAGATTTTTGCACCAATAGTTTTATTTTTTTATTTTTATTTGCTGATCGCTGGAGACAAGGTAAGCCTCTAAAGTTTAATTATTTTTATGCATCTAATTTAGTTGCATAGAATCCTTTGTCTTAAAGTGATGGTGCTGAAGGGAAATCCTGATTTCCCGGTCTAGGTACGTTCAGATCTGATTAGATCAAGAGATATATTTCAAAAATTTTTTCTTGATCTCAATCAGATCTTGATATGTTTCAGATCTGATTCTTATTATTTTAATAAATAAAATAAAATAAGATAAATTAAATCAAATTTAATTTACCTGATTTGGGTAATCCTATTACCCTGTAGATGATCCTGATTGCAGCGGAAGGTTCTGGATCTTAGCCACGCAAGCGCCTGGCCTCTACCGGTATCCACTCGGGTTGGATCTGGAGATCCTCTTCTTCTCTATCACACCTCCAAAAATCAGATCTGGATCTGATCTGGAGGATCTTCAAAACTCTTTTGAAGATCTGCAGTCGTCCTTTTGCAGCAGCGCAGCCTTCTTGCTTTTGATCGCCTTTCCTTGATCTGAATCGCACCAACCAAAATCCAAAACACCTTTTGGACGTGGAGAGCAAGGGGAGAAGAGACTATGGCATGGAGAAGGAGGGGAGAGGTAGCCTTGGGGCGTGTCTAATAGCATTGGAATTAGGGTTGGGCGCAGGGTCTTATTTATAGACCTCTTGTGATCCAACTCCTCTTCCTCTCAACCAATCACAACCCTTTGTGAAATCAGATCTAAATCTGATTGGTTGGAATAGAGACCCCTGGATTCCTCCTTAGAGGGCGCCTAAGACCAGTCAAACTGGATTCTTAGTAGAACTCTGATTGGAATCCAAAAGGGAGGTGGAGTCCTTGTCCAACAAGGACTCCTAGGCGCCTCCTACTTGGGCTCACGCCACCCTTGGCGTGCGCCCTTCTCCTTGCCAGGTTCTGGCAGGGGGACAGGCCCCCACCAGCTCTCCAATAGGTGCATGACATGTGGTCAAAAGTCAAAGGGTGAATGGTCAACGTTTGACCAGTCAAAGGTAGACTTTTGACCAAAGTCAAAGAACAAGAAATGGCAGGTGACCAAAAATGGCAGGTAATGTCTACAAATAAGACAACCTATTCTGACTTGGACAACCTCCAGTCAGACCATATGAAGGCCTCTGATTGAGCACAAACTCCTTTGGCTCAGTCAGGACAACTTATTATTTATGATAGTAAGTAAAAAGAGAACGTTAGGTTCAATCGAGTGCTAGCACAAGATTTCCTTGAACCTAATTGAATCTCATTCAGATCAATTGAACTAGATCAGTTCAATTGATGATCACCAGATTCAAACCCTTATTTGTGTGACCCAGTTAGGTTCAGTTCTGTATGGTAATGGGATATGTCATGATCTCTATCATAGACATCATCGAAACTCCTTTCGATGGATCAGAACTCTTCTGATTCGAACAGCTAGAATGATCGATCATCTAAATCATTCTAATTGCTCCCAAAATCCACCAGTGACACCTAGCAGTATATGGTGGCAACCCATCAGAGCTGAATGTGAACCTCTTGGTGCAGCTACCTGTGTGATTAAGTTCTTCTATCTTGAGCCCCGATCAGATTAGGGTTAAGGTGAACTCGTCAAACCCTAGTCTCTGTCATATGATGTAATCATTCGATTCGAGTCCAATGTGAAAATCTAAATAGAAACTCTTTCTATTATTTCACTCTGCCATGGCCATGGGCTTCAGGACTTGATTCTCATGATTATCATAGGGCTACTCCTCTACCACCGAGGTAGATAGATCCCATCTTGATGCAATCCAGTTCCTACAATGAACATGCTATAGCCAACATACACCTCAGGGTTCCATATGGCTAGGAGACCGAGTAATGGTGTAGTCAAACTATAACACCCTCAAGGTGAACTGCCGATGCATCTCAGGTCAAAGAACCAGACACACTACTGCAGCATCGAGTCAGTCATTGACGAGAAGGTAGACTCCTAATGACTACTCGAGGTGGTCACGCTCAGTGCCCTCGTTCTCTAACGAGTACCTGTACTCTCGCTCCGGTGTCTCCACACCGTAGACTCAAGACTCATCTACTAAAGAGAAGCGATCGTACACCAACCTTCCGGATCAATCACCATCCTCGTGATGATCCTATGGTCGGGAGCTGTTTGTGAGTTAATAATGATTATTCATGTCTTAAATTTTCAACTCTTGAAAATATGAATTATCATTACCATTAACTCAAAGGATGTATCATAGACACTAAATACACATGTGTGATAGAAAATAACCCATTTTATATAATTATAGTCAAAATTATAATTTTGCCCCTAGAAGTGTATTACAAGTGTCAGCCAATTCTGGCTTCTAGGGCACATATATCTAACAATCTCTTACTTGTCCTAAAGCCAATTGGCTACAAGTCTAAGTCCCATCTTCTTAAGGTGGGCTTCGATCTTCTGCTGGCCCAACGGCTTTGTAAGTGGGTCTGCCACATTATCTGCAGAGTTGACTCTCTTGACCTCAACGTAACCTTTCTCAAGATAATCGCGGATGAGATGATATCGCCGCTCAATGTGCTTGGACTTCTGGTGAGACCTCGGCTCCTTAGCAAGGGCTATGGCACCATTGTTGTCGCAGTAAAGAGGAATGGCATCTGATGGCATTACTCTAATTTCTGCAGCAAACTTCTTGTACCAGAATGCTTCCTTTGCAGCCTCTGATGCAGCTATATATTCTGCTTCCATGGTGGAATCTGCTATCACAGTTTGCTTGGAACTCTTCCAGCTGACAGCTCCACCATTGCACACAAACAGACTTTCAGATGTCGACTTTCGATCATCTATATCAGACATGAAGTCCGAGTCTGTGTATCCTTGAACTTGGAGTTCTCCATTACCAAAGACCAACATTATATCCTTAGTTCTTCTCAAGTACTTAAGGATACATTTCACAGAAGTCCAGTGTTCTTCACCTGGATTTGACTGATATCTGCTTGTGACACTCACAGCATGGGCTATATCAGGTCGTGTACATAGCATGGCATACATGAGGCTCCCTATTGCAGAAGCATAAGGGATCTTGCTCATGCGTTCTATTTCCTTAGGTGTGCTGGGGCACATCTTCTTGGAAAGATGAATACCATGTCTTAAGGGTATTAATCCCCTCTTAGAGTTTTTCATACTAAACCTCTTTAGTACTTCCTCTACGTACATTTTCTGTGAAAGTCCTAGCATCCTATTCGGTCTATCCCTATAGACCTTAATTCCTAGAATAAAAGATGCTTCACCTAGGTCTTTCATGGAGAATTCCTTAGACAACCACATCTTGACTGATGTCAACATGGGAATATCATTCCCAATAAGGAGGATGTCATCCACGTACAATACGAGGAAGACAACAACACTCCCACTGACCCTTTTGAAAACACATGGTTCCTCTTCGTTTTTGATGAAACCAAACTTTTTGATCACATTATTGAAACGAGTGTTCCAGCTCCGAGATGCTTGCTTAAGTCCATATATGGACCTTTGCAGCTTGCAAACCTTGTGATCAATATCACTGGATGTGAAACCTAGCGGCTGTTCCATATAGATATCTTCCTCAAGATATCCATTTAGGAATGCTGTTTTCACGTCCATTTGCCATATTTCATAATCAAAATAGGCTGCAACAGCAAGCAATGTGCGGATGGATTTTAGCATAGCTACCGGGGAAAAGGTATCCTGATAGTCAATGCCTTCACGTTGACTATAACCTTTTGCCACCAGTCTAGCCTTGAATGTCTCCACATTCCCATCTGCACCAATCTTTCTCTTGAAGATCCATTTACACCCAATAGGTACTATACCTTTTGGTGGATCTACCAAGGTCCAGACTTGGTTTGAGTGCATCGAGTCGATCTCTGACTTCATTGCCTCAAGCCATTTCTCGGAGTTGATATCTGATATCGCCTCGTTGTAGGTTTTGGGATCATCACCATGAGCACCATTACCTATGAGGAACATTTCCTCTATGTCCTCTGAAATAATACCTAAGTATCTTTCAGGGGGATGGGAAACTCTTTCCGATCTACGAGGTGGAGAGAGAGGTAGTGTTCTTATTGGCTCAACCTGATTTGGTTCCACTTGGTCCTTAACTCGTTCTGCTTGTGAGACTTTCTCATCAAGCTTAATCTGCTTTCCAATGCCGCTATCTTGAATAAACTATTTTTCAAGAAATATGGCATGTCGACTCACAATCACATTGTGGTCTTCTGGAATGTAGAAATAGTATCCTAATGACTCTTTAGGATATCCTATGAATCGAGCTCTAAAGGACCTAAACTCTAACTTGTCCTCTTGTTGTCTTTTGACATGAGCCGGACAACCCCAAATTCTGAGATGACTCAGACTTGGTTTCTTATCGTGCCATATCTCATACGGTGTGGTAGGAACGATTTTAGAGGAAACCCTGTTCAGTAGATAGATTGAAGTTAACAATGAGTGTCCCCAAAGGAAATCAGGGAGGTCTGTAAAGCTCATCATGGATCGAACCATATCCAATAGAGTCTGATTTCTCCGTTCTGAAACCCCATTGAGTTGAGGTGTTCCTGGTGGAGTCCAATGAGAGACTATGCCATTTTCCTTAAGATAGTCTAGGAATTCCCGGCTAAGGTATTCACCTCCTCGATCTGATCGAAGAACCTTAATGGGTTTTCCAGTTTTGTTTTTCTACTTCATGTCTGAATTCTTTGAACTTTTCAAAAGCTTCAGACTTATGTCTCATAAGATACACATACCCATACCTAGACAGATCATCGGTAAAGGTAATGAAGTAGACAAAATTGCCTCTAGCCGGCACATCGAATGGGCCGCACACATCAGTATGTACTAGGGCAAGGAGATCTGTGGCCCTCTCCCCATGTCCAACAAAAGGGAGTTTAGTCATTTTGCCTTGAAGACAAGATTCACAAGTTGGATATGACTCAAAAGTCAATGGACTCAATAGCCCATTTTTCTCCAATTTGTTAATCCAATCTTCTGCTATATGACCTAATCTCAGGTGCCATAGATATCTGTCGTTTGGACTATCCCTAGGTCGTTTGGCATTCACGTTTTGCTCGATAGTTAAAATAGGTACATCAATATGCAACTGATAAAGACCATTAATAAGGAAACCATTTGCAATTTTATTTCTTTCATAAAGAATGTTACAATGGTCCTTAAAGAAGGTGATCACATAACCTTCTTGTGCTAAGCATGAAACAGAAATCAAATTCCTGCTAGCTACAGGCACATAATAACAGTCTTTTAAAACTAAGTCTAAACCAGATGGTAATCACAGAGGGTATGTTCCCACGGCTACTGCAGCAACTCTTGCTCCATTACCGACGCGTAGGATCATGTCTCCATCCCTCAGCCTCCTGCTATCCTCAAGACCCTGCATAGAAGTGCATAGGTGAGCACTAGATCCAGAGTCAAGCACCCAACTGGATGTAGAAGAAACCGTAAGGTTAGACTCAATAACGAGCATACCTCCAGAAGGACCTTCCTTCTTGTTCTTTAGGGTGGCCAGGTAAGTAGGGCAGTTCCGCTTCCAATGGCCGTCGCTGTTGCAATGGAAACACTTTCCTTTGCCATCGACCTTCTTCTTCGATTCTGCCTTCTTCTTCTTTGATCCTTCTACCTTTTGCCTTTTCACAGACTTCTTTTTCTTTCCATAAGACTTTCTTTTGGAAGAAGTCCGTTCCATAGCAAGAACTGAGCCTTTAGAACCTTTCATAGAAAGCTCAGCGGTAACCAGCATATTCATCAACTCGGCCAAAGAATTCTGAAGTTTATGCATGTGGTAATTCATGATGAATTGCCCATATGCATCAGTCAAGGATTGCAGAATAATATCGTTCTGCAAGTCCAACATCACACCGAGCTTCTCAAGCTCTTCCATGTCCTTGATCATTGTCAGATAGTGATCTTGGACTGACTGCCCAACACGCATCTTAGCCTTAAAAAGTTATTTCGTGACTTGATATTTGGCTGCGCGACTCTGTTCACCAAACATCTCCTGCAGGTGAGCCAACATTTGGCGAGCAGTCTCGATATCTTCATGTTGGCGCTGGAGCTCATCAGACATCGAGCCCAACATGTAGTATTTGGCCTTATTGTCTTCGTCAATCCATTTTTCCAGAGACGCTCTCTGTTCAGTGGATGGACGAGCTGGTAAGGTGGGAGGGTCCTGGTCCAAAACATATGTTAACTTCTCTGAACCCAAAATAATTTTGTACTTCCTGAGCCAATCTTTATAATTGGGTCCAGTCAGTCTATGTGTGTCTAGGATACGTGCCAATGGATTTGACGCAGATATTTTCCTGTAGAGAGTCAAAGATTCTAGTTAGATACTGTAATTTTGACTTGACCAATTTGTTTAGGGATTTTATTTTTAAACAAATTAGCTTCCACTATTTTCTCGGATCCCTACACTCTCTTTGTAGAGATGCGAAAATCTCCGCGATTGATGATTTCTAGTAGGTGGTGCGGTCTCACCAACTGACTCATCACCTCACCTAACAGTTATTGGTGATGGGTTAGCCAATGAGTGAACAACTCTTGTTCAATGATTCTCTAATCATGGTGCACCCAAACTTGGTCTCTAATTCATGAATCTCACCGTATCCGGAATATTGATCCACTCCTTAGTTAAGTCAGACCCACCATTTGCATAGACTGGGTTCCTAATTGGGTCTCTCACCGTATCCGGAATATTGAGCCCAACTCATCCTCCAGCCCATAGCATCCAATGCCTAATAGACATGGTTGCATCTTCCTGGTGCAACTGAGCCACTGTATCCAGCCGAGAACAATCAACCCCGGGAAGGGCCCGCACGTCTACAATGGTGGAAGACCTCGGACTTAATCTTTTCTTAGGGAGAATTGATTCAGGTCTCATTAAACTAGACTTAGCTTAGTCATAACAATTATGACTAACCTAGTGGCATGGGTCAGCTCGGATTATTGACCACCTCAGATCAGAACTGTGTCAACAGATATGGCCAGGTAAGTGAGACCGGTGGAAGGAATATGCCGTTAACTCGCACAAGAACGCATTCAGGTCGAGTAGCTTCCAATTAAAAACCAGTCGGTCGTCTATGCCAAACTTACCTTAGACACCAAATTGTTGAGTCAGAACCAATTGGGTTAGCCTACAATCCAGACTCTAACCTCTGAGCCTAATTAGGTCTTGCTTGATCGTGACTCGATCTTGACCCAGACTTAATCCTATTAGGCTGGTCAATTTAAGCATTGTTGATCCCATCTAACCAACTCTTGATTCGGTTTGATCAACCACTTAGACCTAATTGAGCTACCCAAGCCCGAACCCAGTATTAGGAATATATCTTAGATCTAAAATTCTCAATTTTAGACCTAATTAATATTTCATAAACTTAATTCTTAATTAAGTTGGGTTCATAAACAAAATATGCACAATAAATCCTAGGATTTCAGGATCTTGGGTTTTGCAGAAAGTAAGTTTTGGATTCTGATTAAGGATGAACACGCAACACCCCTACATGTCATAAGAATACCCCATCGAATGGGAAGAGAGGGCCTTCAAACCCTTCTTCGTTCTTATGACCGGACGGCCAAGAGGAACGCCTTAATCAGGAACATGTAAATCTACAAAACAGTTATAGATCTATATCATATATCTCATATACAAATTTAGATCTAATCAAGGCATATTTTGCATACATCTCATGTATCAAATCATGCATGTTTTCAGATCTAAATTATCTCATAATAATCTAAAAAATTAGATTTAAATTGATCTAATCAAAATAAATTCTAATCTAGACAATTATGTAGAACTATTCTACAACTAGTCTAGTCATGCATCTATCATATCTCATATGATATTTAAAATTAAATAATTTTTATTTACTGTTTATCAGATATTATTATAACACTTATAATATCAGAAAACAGTAAATAAGAAGATCTAAAATATGATTTAATTAGATTAAATCAAAGACATGCAAAACTATTCTATAGAACTATTCTATTCTAGAACTAGTCATGCATATCTTCATGTTCTTAGATCCAAATCATTTAATTTTAATTTTTTCTGATTTCAGATCTAATCACATCTCATGTGACATCTGAAATCACTTTATTTTCTAATTAAAATAAAATTAAAATCAGATCTAAATAATTTTAGAACCCTGGCTCTGATACCAGTTGAAGGGAAATCCTGATTTCCCGGTCCAGGTACGTTCAGATCTGATTAGATCAAGAGATATATTTCAAAAATTTTCTCTTGATCTCAATCAGATCTTGATATGTTTCAGATCTGATTCTTATTATTTTAATAAATAAAATAAAATAAGATAAATTAAATCAAATTTAATTTACCTGATTTGGGTAATCCTATTACCCTGTAGATGATCCTGATTGCAGCGGAAGGTTCTGGATCTTAGCCACGCAAGCGCCTGGCCTCTACTGGTATCCACTCAGGTTGGATCTGGAGATCCTCTTCTTCTCTATCACACCTCCAAAAATCAGATCTGGATCTGATCTGGAGGATCTTCAAAACTCTTTTGAAGATCTGCAGTCGTCCTTTTGCAGCAGCGCAGCCTTCTTGCTTTTGATCGCCTTTCCTTGATCTGAATCGCACCAACCAAAATCCAAAACACCTTTTGGACGTGGAGAGCAAGGGGAGAAGAGACTATGGCATGGAGAAGGAGGGGAGAGGCAGCCTTGGGGTGTGTCTAATAGCATTGGAATTAGGGTTGGGTGCAGGGTCTTATTTATAGACCTCTTGTGATCCAACTCCTCTTCCTCTCAACCAATCACAACCCTTTGTGAAATCAGATCTAAATCTGATTGGTTGGAATAGAGACCCCTGGATTCCTCCTTAGAGGGTGCCTAAGACCAATCAAACTGGATTCTTAGTAGAACTCTGATTGGAATCCAAAAGGGAGGTGGAGTCCTTGTCCAACAAGGACTCCTAGGCGCCTCCTACTTGGGCTCACCCTTGGCGTGCGCCCTTCTCCTTGCCAAGTTCTGGCAGGGGGACAGGCCCCCACCAGCTCTCCAATAGGTGCATGACATGTGGTCAAAAGTCAAAGGGTGAATGGTCAATGTTTGACCAGTCAAAGGTAGACTTTTGACCAAAGTCAAAAAACAAGAAATGGCAGGTGACCAAAAATGGCAGGTAATGTCTTACAAATAAGACAACCTATTCTGACTTGGACAACCTCCAGTCAGACCATATGAAGGCCTCTGATTGAGCACAAACTCCTTTGGCTCAGTCAGGACAACTTATTTATGATAGTAAAAGAAGAACGTTAGGTTCAATCGAGTGCTAGCACGATTTTCTTGAACCTAATTGAATCTCATTCAGATCAATTAAACTAGATCAGTTCAATTGAAGATCACCAGATTCAAACCCTTGTTTGTGTGACCCAGTTAGGTTCAGTTCTGTATGGTAATGGGATATGTCATGATCTCTATCATAAACATCATCGAAACTCCTTTCGATGGATCAGAACTCTTCTGATTCGAACAGCTAGAATGATCGATCATCTAAATCATTCTAATTGCTCCCAAAATCCACCAGTGACACCTAGCAGTATATGGTGGCAACCCATCAGAGCTGAATGTGAACCTCTTGGTGCAGCTACCTGTGTGATTAAGTTCTTCTATCTTGAGCCCCGATCAGATTAGGGTTAAGGTGAACTCGTCAAACCCTAGTCTCTGTCATATGATGTAATCATTCGATTCGTGTCCAATGTGAAAATCTAAATAGAAACTCTTTCTATTATTTCACTCTGCCATGGCCAAGGGCTTCAGGACTTGATTCTCATGATTATCATAGGGCTGCTCCTCTACCACCGAGGTAGATAGATCCCATCTTGATGCAATCCAGTTCCTACAATGAACATGCTATAGCCAACATACACCTCAGGGTTCCATATGGCTAGGAGACCGAGTAATGGTGTAGTCAAACTATAACACCCTCAAGGTAAACTGCCGATGCATCTCAGGTCAAAGAACCAGACACACTACTGCAGCATCGAGTCAGTCATTGACGAGAAGGTAGACTTCCTAATGACTACTCGAGGTGGTCACGCTCAGTGCCCTCATTCTCTAACGAGTACCTGTACTCTCACTTCGGTGTCTCCACACCGTAGACTCAAGACTCATCTACTAAAGAGAAGCGATCGTACACCAACCTTCCGGATCAATCACCATCCTCGTGATGATCCTATGGTCGGAAGCTATTTATGAGTTAATAATGATTATTCATGTCTTAAATTTTCAACTCTTGAAAATATGAATTATCATTACCATTAACTCAAAGGATGTATCACAGACACTAAATACACATGTGTGATAGAAAATAACCCATTTTATAAATTATAGTTAAAATTACAATTTTGCCCCTAGAAGTGTATTACAAGTGTTAGCCAATTCTGGCTTCTAGGGCACATATATCTAACAGGTGCATATTCATCTTTAAATCAATTTAAGGGCAATACCCAATTAAAAATGATAAGGTGGAAATTTCATCACCATTCCTTGGCCCACAAATAACCAACCAGTATCCTGCATTGACCTAAGCCTTTAATTTTAAAACGAATTAGACATCGACCCTAGGAACTCAAGCTTATTAGGATAAGGTATCCTAAAAGTTAGACCGAATTAGGATTAGTCAGTTTGACTAGTGTCTAAGGCAAGTGGTTCAGGGACTGCATCCCGAAGGAAGATGGTTACTTAATTGATTCCGTTAGCTTAACTGGCCAAGATAATTGGTGTCTGAGGCAAGCAACGAGAAAACTTCCACCGACCTTATACTTATCTAGCCAGTTGAGAGGCTGATATTACACTTAGAGAGCTTGAAGATAACCTTGACAGTTAGGAGCTACCTAGATCTAGGACAATCCATAGTCAGGATTGATTGCCTAACTTGATTGCTAACTAAAACATCACATCTAATTAAAACCTAATTTCTCTCTCTTTCTTCTTAGCTCTAGGATTTCTTAGGATCTCTTCTCTCTTTCTTCTCCTTTTCTTTATTAAAAATTAAATTAAATTAAATTAAATTAAAAATAATAATAAAATAAATAAAATAATAAAAAATTTTAAAAAAATAAAAAGTAAAATAAAAAAATCTAAAAAAAATTTTGAACCATACTTAGGGTTACACTAGTAGCTGCATAGTAGGAGATTATTTTTTCTGACCTAGTTAAATCCAATTATAAAATTGAATGGCTGAACTATATTAAACTCAATAGTCAAATGATTGAAAATTTTAGACAACCACCTAGGCAGATGAAGCAATACTATATTCCTTCTACTTATAACCCATTGACTTGTATCCAATTACTTGATATTTTTGTAATCCACTATTAGATCAAGCCAACTACAATCCAGATGCTGCTCCCATCCTTTTGTGAGAACACCGATGAAGATCTTTATAAGCATCTAGATGAGTTTTTAGAAATCTACTCTATGGTGAAAATCCAAAATTTGACTGATGATGCCCTTAGACTAATTTTATTCTTTTTTTCATTAAAAGATAAATCCAAGTACTAGCTTGGCACAATAGGGAGACCAATCAAAATATGGGCTGAATTGCAACATGAATTTCTTAAGAAATTTTATCTTATAGGTCCAACGAATACCATAAGGCGAGCTATCACTGGATTTGCTCAACTTTCAGAAGAACAAATTCATGAGTTAAGGAAGAGACTTAAGAAACTTCTTAGAAAATGCCCACACCATGGTCTATCTAAGTGGTAAATAGTTCAAGCTTTTTATGAAGATTTAGGAGACCAGTATAGACAAATGGTAGATGAAGAAAATCAAGAAGGGTTTGTAGCATGCTTTTCAAAAATATTTTCAAATTTTACAGCAGCGAAAGTTAAAATTAATCAAATATTAATGTACTACATGCATTGATCATATCAATAATCCTACTTAGAATCTAGACATGCTAATATGTAATTTGAAATTCAAATGCGATCGATCAGCAAATCGAATTTGCTGACCGATTCGAGTTAAGAACTCGATACCTATGCATGGATAGTTGATCTTCATGATCTAAATCCATTGAAAGAAGCTATGGTATTGTGCTATAATCACATACTTATTTGGCCTCTATGATTGATCCACACGAAGCTCCTGGTCCCGATCAGCTCCTCGCTGGGGTTTTTGATGGTTGATCATGATTGATCTAATCAATCACCTTCTTTTTGATCTCATGAATGCCTCAAAAAATCAAAACATGCATTTTGGAGGATGATGAGGTAGCGTTTCAAATTTGGTGGTGATCCGATGCTCACAGCACTCGATATCTCCATCCGAACTCAAGGTCTCAACCCTAGGATTTTGCACTCATCGAAAACCCTGATGCCCGAAAACTCTCTCATGCCCTTTCTCGAATGAATTTCTCCATGAAACAAATTTTTATGGATAGAGGAGACTCTCTCCTACTGGTCACCTATAATCAAAATAATTTTTATTTAGCAAGTAAAGAAAACAAAATTCAAAACGTGGCATGAGAGAAAGTATGGGTGCAAGAGTACTATTCTCTCTCTCTAGACTTTTCTCTTGCCCAAAATAGTGCACCCCACTCTTTTTCTCTCTCTAAGAAATCCTCCCCATACCCCACTTTGAGTCTCCACACAAAACCTTGCATGCCCCATTTAAAATCCATATTTAAATGGGTGAAATCCATGAATAATATGCATGGGAGTGGATAAGAGGTGTTGGTTGAACTAGTTTCAACCAACCAATTCAAATCACCCTCTTATCCCATTCCACCAGACAAATCACATGAGAAACTTGTAGGAGGACTTCCCACAAGCATGCCCCTAGTTTGAACATTTCAAAATTGGGCAACAAAAGCATAGGAGGTGTGGAGATGACATAAGGTTGAGTGGGTTAGGGGGTTTCAACCAATAACAATCTAAGTTGAATTAAAAATTCAACTTAAATTTAAGCTAGCCCAACCCTTGGACCATGTCAAAGAGAGAAAAGAGAGATGGTGCAGAAACCTCTCTTCTGCATGAGAAAAACTTACATAGAAAAGAGATGGGGCATGGGAAAAGGTGGAGAAGTCAAATATGGTAGGCACTAAGGAGAGTTTGAATTCAAATCTCATTTGACTTGATCCAAATTAATCTCAATCAAATCAATTAATTTAAATCAATTAGATTAGGTTAAACGCAACCAAATTATGCTTAACTCAATCCAATAAAATTTTGATTAAATTAAAAATTAATTAGATCTAGCCTCTGATCAAATTAGGATCAAATCTCTTATAGCGATTAGATCATCTCATGACCTAATCTGGTCAAATCCAATCGAATCAAATTCAATCAAACTTGATCGAATCCTTATTGCTCAATTAAATTAAGATAATTAGCAATTGAATTGCTAATTAATCCTCCAAAAATATAGAGTCCTAATTTAGTGGATGTCTGGGCAATAATGTCCCATCAATATGAAACTCCTGAAGAGTCCCAAACCAATGAAACTCTTGAATCTAGTATCCTAAATGAATGAAACTCATGATCATAGAGTCCTAGACTAGTAAAACTCTTGATTAAAAGTCTCAAATAAATAAAACTTTGAGTTTCAGTCTAGTGAAACTCTTGACCATAGAGTCCCAGACCATTGGGACTCTTGATCAGCCATTAGATCAGGTAGGAACTCGTATTATGTGTGATCCCATAGGGTCAAATCCTAAGCTGATAGCACAGAAACTAATTTTCTATACCAATTGATGTGACCACCTAGCAATGGTACCCAACATCTGGATAGATTGAAAAATTGCAATGCAATAATGACGAACCTATGGCATATGGTTATCGTATAATTCATCCCCTTAACCTCGATGCTCAAAAGATGATCTGGGATTTACTGCCAATCCTAAAATTCATCCACAGTGTATTTCAAAATTCAGTGTCCATCACATGGACCATCCTGACCGAGGGTTTGCTAAATTGAAATTTAGTGATGCACTTTCTCTAACACTAATAGGGGTCAATACCATTTTGACTCACACACTGACTTCACAAATATTTGATTGCACCCAGTAGCCTTCCATCACTAAATTAAAAATTTAGGTAGTTCGGTATCTAAGTACAGTGAGTTGCTTGCAAGTCACCATGGTAATCTCAGATCAAAGGAACACTTATACCCATATCCTTTGTGAGCAATTATTGATAGTAGAGAGCTCTGTGGTTGGATCACATTCAGTAAAATATACCCCTATACTTCACCTGCATGCCATAACAGTACTCCATACTTCTTGGTTAAGAGGACAACCAATACTTATGACACACAGCGACCTTCACTCGATACATTATCATCTTGAATAACAATAAATCATTTGATCGCAAACATGTTTAAGGACTAAATGATAAATCTTTCTTTGTCGAGTCTAAATAGTCCTAAGGACTTCATCATAGAAGAGTTCATTATAGAAAGATGCACAAAGTAAAGAAAATGCCAAAATAATATTTTTATTTATTAATAATTCAAGTATAGTTTATAAATTAGCTCAATCATATACAATCTAGATGATTGGCTTTAGGATATAATTTCCAACAACTCCCACCTAGACTAAAGCCACTTAAAAAAGTATCAAATATCCATCTTTCATTTGTGATTATCGAACTCTTTGATTCCAAGAGCTTTAGTAAAGGGATCGCTTTGGCTCCTTCGCTTGAGCTATGGCTCCAGTGTTGTCACAGTAAAATAGAACTGGACCATCCAATGAGGATGCCACTTCCAGCTCATCGATGAACTTTCGTAGCCACATAGCTTCCTTCACAGCATCAGATGCCATGACATACTCTACCTCGCACACAAAATCGACCATAGTATGGTGCTTGAAACTCTTCCAGCAAACCACTCTTCCATTCAAGATAAACACATAATCTGACACACTTTTACTATCATCGTGATCTAACTAAAAATTGAAATCAGTGTATCCTACAAGTTTTAAGTTAGTATCTCTATAGATGAGCTACTGATCCTTGGTATTTCTCAAATACTTTAGGATTATCTTCTTAACCTTCTAGTAATTCTCACCTGGATCAGACTGATATCTGCTCACTACCCCTAATGAGTATGCCACATCTGGTCTTGTACACATCATGGTGTACATAATAGAATCTACTGCCAAAGCATATAGTATTCTACTCATATACTCTCTCTCTTAAGGAGTTGTCGGACAATCCCTCTTCGAGAGAAAAATTTTATGACCTATCGAGAGATAGTCCTTCTTGAAATTCTCCATGTTGAACCTCTTCAGTACTATATCAATATATGTGGACTGAGATAATCCAAGCAATCTTTTAGATCTATTCTTATAGATCTTCATCCTTAGGATATAGGATGCTTCTCCCAAATCCTTCATGGAGAATTGCGATGACAACCAAACCTTTATTCCTTGTAGAGTAGGAATATCATTTTCGATTAAGAGAATATCATCCACATACAAAATAAGAAATACGACTACAGAACCATTAGCCCACTTATAACCATAGGGTTCTTCTCCATTCTTAATGAAGCCATATGTTTTGATCGACTTATCAAAATGCATGTTCCTACTTTGAGATACCTGCTTCAATCCATAGATGGATCTCTAAAGCTTGCACACCTTGGACTCGTTTGTGGATGTGAAATCCTTAGGCTATATCATATACATCTCTTTGTCCAGCTCTTCATTTAGGAAAGCTATCTTCACATCCATTTGCCAGATCTCATAGTCTAGGTATGCTGCTATCGCAAGCTTGATCCAAATGAACTTGAGCATTGCCATCAAGAAAAACATCTTGTCATAGTCAATACCATAATATTGATGATATCCCTTAGCAATCAGACGGGCTTTATAGGTCTCTACCTTCCCATCTATGCCCTATTTTCTTTTGAAAATCTATTTACACCCAATAGATTTTACTCCTTTAGGTGGATCAACCAGTGTCCATACACTGTTGACCTTCATGGACTTAATTTTGAATTTCATGGCTTCTAGCCATTTATCAGAGTCTCACCTCTACATGGCATCCATATGGGTGATCGGATCCTCGTCGTTCTCATCGAATTCAATAGGATCACTATCCTAGACCAAAAAATCATAATATCTATCCGACTGATGCGGTACTCTACTGTTTCTCCTTGGTGCCACTTCAACAGGCTCTAGGTTTGATCTTATCAAATCCAGTTCTACAAGTTTACTAGAATGTATCGATTCTTCCACCTGTCGAACTTCACTAAGCTTAATATTAGAGGCAGCAATTCCTTCTATAAGAAACTCCTTTTCCAAAAAGACTATCCTATTACTGATGAACATCTTTTGCTCTTCAGTGAGGTAGAAGTAATAATCCCTAGTTTCCTTGGGGTATTCTATGAACAAGCATTTATCAGACCTTGATCCAAGCTTTTCTGCCTGTAAATGTTTCACATAAGTCAGACATTCTCAAATCATAAGGTGAGAGAGTGTCAGCCTACAACCAATCGATATCTCATATGGAGTCTTTGCAACAGACTTGCTCGAAATATTGTTCAAAATAAAACAAGCAGTCTCGAGTGCATACCTCCAAAATAAAATTAGCAGACTCATAAATCCCATCATGGATCGAACCATGTCTAACAGGATTCGATTCTTTCTTTCAGATACACCATTATGCTATGGTGTTCCAGGAGGGATCCATTGTGAAAGAATTCCATTCTCTCTTAGGTATGTCAAAAAATTTATTGGAAAGGTATTCACCTCCTTGGTTAGATCGAAGAGTTTTAATACTCTTTTCAAGTTATTTTTCTACCTCATTTTGATATTGTTTGAACATTTCAAATGAATTAGATTTACTCTTCAAAAGATAGACATACCCATACCTAGATAAATCATTAGTAAATGTAATGTAGTAGAACCCACCTCTAGCACATGTGTTCATAGGTCCACATACGTCAATATGTACTAGACCTAGAAGCTCAGTGGCCCATTCGTCCTTTTTAGTAAAAGGTGATTTGGTCATCTTACCAAGAAGACTGGACTCACAGGTATTCAATGATTCATAATCATTGATGTCAAGGATACACTCCTTAACTAATCTATTAATCCTATTCTTATTTATATGACCAAGCCTACAGTGCCAAATATAGGCATCGATGACATTATCTAGTTTCGAGCATTTATTTGATGTGTACATTATACTAATAGGCTATGATAAAATATAAATACCATTTCATAATTATCCTTGTATTATTGTGACATCATTCATAATGATATCACAACAATGTTCCTTTATTGATAAACTATAACCATCTTGGGCCAAAAGCCAAATTGATATTATGTTTATCATAAAAGATGGATAATAGTGATAGTAACTTAAAATGATATTATTATTTTTGAAAACAAGCTCAAGAGTTTCGAATGCTAGGACTGGAACATTTCTTCCATCCCCAACATTAAGAAATCTTTCACCATCCTCAAACTTTCTATCAATTTCAAGTCCATGCAATGAATTGCATATGTGTACTGCTCTCGGTATCTAATACCTAGGTAAATATATCATAAATAGTAGAATTACAAGGTATTATCATATAACATCCTTGCCTAACAACACCTTGCTGATTTTTCCTATTCAGTCTATTCAAGTCAAGAGGACCATTCCTCTTTGGGTCTACCTTATTAGGGTTAATACTAGACTTCTCGTATTCAAGTCTTAAATGCTTGCCACTGTCCAACAATGGATGGAGTGGACTTACACTAGCCATTCTATTTATCTAAAAAAAAACATGAAATCTTATTAGTACCTGAATTAATTAAATCCTAAAGACTTAGAATTTAGTCTAAAGATCCTTCCACTATTTTTAATGAATTGATAAACTCTACCTCCAATTTGAGGAATTACACTAACTCCTTAGTGGGTACTGAAATCTACATAGACTACAGATGGGCTCAAGAAAAGCTCTGACAAACTCGTGTGCATTTACAGGTAGGTTCATAACCAATTATTTTTTAAAATAATTTTTAGTATTTAGATTTTTTCTCAGATGTCAAATCAATAGACTATGGCCTCCACTAAAAAGATCTGGTTAGGTCCAATCATTAACATGATTGACTTTGGTGCATCAAACCAATGATAATCAGATCTGAGGAAAGGTCTGGCTAATCTAATTACCATTAAGAGAGTGCAACCTAATCATCATATAATGTACAGTAATTCCGACATCCAATTGAACACCAGATGTAAGACACCTCCAATATCCATCCAAAAAATTGGACTCATTACTATTCATCTTAATGTGAGGCTATGACTTAGTTATCCCCATAACTTAATCATTTTAAGGATCTAATAATTTAGAGAATTTAGGTTACTTATGATTTAAAAGAAGACATGAACCAATTTCTCCCACTGACTTTACTAAGTCAATAGGTTAGGATTAGGATCAATTTAGGTCCATGGGCACCTAATTCAATCTTACTGATTGAAATCAGTCAAACTGATTCCTAATGACATGGGTCAACTCGAATCACTAAGTGATCTAATCAAATCCTAATCGACCATATTGGCTAGGTAAGTGAGATCATTGAGAGAGATATGCTATTAACTCGTTAAAGATTTAATCAGTACGAGTAGCTCCCAATTAAAAATCACTGATCTAGATTGCCAAACTTACCTTAGACACCAACTGATAAATTAGGTTTAATCTGATCAACCTAGTAATTTTGGGCTTGACTGCATAGCCCTGAATCAAGTTCATCTTGGTCTTATTAAAGACATAGACTCATTCAACTATAACTATTGGAGTTGATTCTAGAGTATGCTTGATCTAATCTAATTCAACACTTAATTAGATTTGATCAATTACTCTAGATTAATCCATTTTTTAACTAACCTTAGGTCTAACCTAATTAATGGACCTAATTCATCTAATTCTTTAATCCACAGTCTTATGACTGTGTCTTAGAATCTTTAATTTATAATTCTAGATTCTATGAACAATACTTAATTCTTTTAATTAAGTTTTTGGACTGATGGATTGGAGTTCGATATTTAAAAAATAATTTTTAAATTTTAAAATATTTTATATTTTATTTTCCAAATGGATTGACTCGTTTCAGAAATAGATCTACTCATTTCTCAAACAGCAACCTATTGCTAGTTTTAAACAGAAAATCAAGCACAACGAAAATTAAACCATGAATTACCTTTTAGATCTAATCTAAACACATTCATATTTAACTTTCTAATTGAAATAATTTTAATCATAAAAATTCTTTCACTATTCATTTTAATGAATGAGTTCATGGTGGCACCTCTAATGCCATAAGGGATCTCCATTGAATGGGAGGTGATAGCCTTTAAACCATACTTGTCCCTTTTGATCGGACAGCTTGGTGGCTCATTCATCCTTGATTACTAAGTTATCTAGATCTAAAATATATCATATATGTAGGCATTTAATTTTTTTAATTATATATTAAAACATGTCAAGCAATCCTTGCTCTGATACCATTGAAGGAAATCAAGTAGGGTTTGTAGCATGCTTTTCGAAAATATTTTCAAATTTTATAGTAGTGGAAGCTAAAATTAATCAAATATTAATCTACTACATGCATTGATCATATCAATGAATCTTGCTCAAGATCTAGACATGCTAATATGTAATTTAAAATTTAAATGGGATCGATCAGCAAATCAAATTTGCTGACTGATTCGAGTTCAAAACTTGATACCTATGCGTGGATAGCTGATCTCCATAATCTGAATCTACTAAAAGAAGTTGTGGTATTGCACTATAACCGCACACTTATCTAACCTCTATGGTTGATCCACACGAAGCTCCTGATCCTAACCAGCTCCACCGGAGTGCTAGCTCCTCGTCGAGGCCTTCGGCAATTAATCATGATCGATCCAATCGATCGCTCTCTTTCTGATCTCCTGGATGCTCCAAAAAATCAAAACTTGCTTTTTAGAGGATGATGAGGTGGTGTTTCCAATTTGGTGGTCATCCAATGCTCACAGCACTCGATCTCTCCACCCGAACCTAGGGTCCCAACCCTAGGGGTTTGCACTCACTAAAAACCCTAACGCCCAAAAACTCTCTCACGCTTTTTCTCAGATGAATTTCTCTATGAAACAAATTTTCATGAATAGAGGAGACTCTCTCCTATTGGTTGCCTACATTCAAAATAATTTTAAATTGGCAATTAAAGAAAACAAAATTCAAAAATTGGCATGAGCGGAAGTATGGGTACAAGAGTACTATTCTCTCTCTGGATTTTTCTCTCACCCAAAAGAGTGCGACCCACTCTTTTTCTCTCTCTAAGAAATCCTAACCACACCCCACTTAGAGTCTTCACACAAAACCTCACACACCCCATTTAAAATCTATATTTAAATGAACGACATCCATGGACAATACACGTGGGAGTGGATAAGAGGTGTTGGTTGAACTAGTTTCAAACAACCAATTCAAATCAAATTCAAATCACCCTCTTATCCCTTTCCACCACACCAACCGCATGAGAAACTCATAGGAGGACTTCCCACAAGCACGCCCCTACTTTGAACAATTCAAAATTGGGCGACAAAAGCATGGGAGGCATGGAAATGAGATAAGGTTGAGTGGGTTAGGGGGTTTCAACCAATAACAATCTAAGTTGAATTCAAAATTCAACTTAAATTTAAACTAGCCCAACCCTTGGACTAGGTCAAAGAGATAAGAGAGAGGTGGTGCAAAAACCTCTCTTTTGTGTGAGAAAAACTTATGTAGAAAAGAGATGGGGCATGGGAATAGGTGGAAAAGTCAAATATGGTGGGCACTAGGGAGAGTTTGAATTCAAATCTCATTTGACTTGGTCCAAATTGATTTCAACCAAATCAATTAATTTAAATTAATTAGACTAGATTAAAGTCAACTAAATTAGGCTTAATCCAATCAAATAAAATTCTAATTAAATAAAAAATTAATTAGGTCTAGTCCCTGATCAAATTAGGATCAAATCTTCCATAGCGATTAGGTTATCTCATGACCTAATTGGATCAAATCCAATCGAATCAAATTCAATCAAACTTGATCGAATCCTCATCGCTCAATCAAATTGAGCTAATCAGCAATCAAATTGCTAATTAATCCTTCAAAAATATAAAGTCCTAATTTGGTGGGTGTCTGGGCAATAGAGTTCCATCAACATGAAACTCCTGAAGAGTCCTAAACCAATGGGACTCTTAAATCCAGTGTCCCAAATGAATGAAACTTGTGATCTAGAGTTTCAGACTAGTAAAACTCTTGATCAGAGAGTTTCAGATAAGTAGGACTCTAAGTCTCAATTCAGTGAGACTCTAGACCATAGAGTTCCAGACCATTGGGACTCTTGATCAGCCATTAGATCAGGTAGGAACTCCTATTGTATGTGACCCCATAGGTTCAAATCCTAAGCCGGTAGCATAGGAACTAATTTTCTATATCAATCAATATGACCATCTAGCAATGGTACCCAACATCCAGATAGGTCAAAAAGTCGCAATGCAATAATGACAAACCTGTGACATATGGTTACCGTATAATTCATCCCCTTGACCTCAATACTCAAAGGATGATCTAAGGTTTACTGCCAATCCTAAAATTCATCCATAGTATATTTTTAAAATTTAGTGTCCATCACATGGGCCACCCCGATCGACGATTTGTTAAATTAAAATATAGTGATGCACTTGCTCTAATACTTAGAGGGGTCAATCCCATCTTGACTCATGCATCGACTTCATAGGTACTTGACTATATCTAGTAGCCTTCCGTCACTAAATTAGAAATTCAGATCGTCTGATACCTAAGATCAGTGAGTTGCTTGCAATTCACCATGGTGATCTCAGGTCTAAGGGATACCTATACCCATATCCTTCACGAGCAACTCCTGATAGTAGAGAGATACGCAGTTGGATCACATTCAGTGAAATGTACCCCTACACTTCACCTGCATGCCATAACAGTATCTTCATACTTCTTGGTTAAGAGGACAACCTACACTTATGGCATACAGTGACCTACACTCAATACGTTGTCATCCTGGGTAACAATAAATCATTTGGTTGTGAATACATTTAAGAACTAAATGATAAATCCTCCTTTGTCGAGTCTAAATAGTCCTAAGGATTTCATCACAGAAGAGTTCATTATAAAAAGATGCACAAAATGATGAAAATGCTAAAATAATAATTTTATTTATTAATAATTTTAGTATATTTTATAAATTAGCTCAACCATCTACAATATAGATGATTGACTTTAGGATATAATTTCTAATAGTAGATGCATTCTGTAGAGGTTTATTCACGAACAAGAGTGAGGATGAAGCCTACGCTTTATTTAAAATCCTGAGTGAAAACTGAATTAATCATGCTTCATTATCTTTCTACCAAAACTGGATAGGGATCCATAAATTTAAACATCTAGAATCTAGTTCTAAGATTAATTTGAACCTGATAAATAAAGATTCTTGCTTAGAAATTAGATCAACTCTTAACCCTAAGTCAATAATCTTCTGCATAATACACATCACCCTCTAATTATTAGGAGATTTGTTCAATCTATGTTAGTCCAACCCATCATGTGAGTGAATATCCCATGGCTGCATAATTTTCACCATTTATCCAAGAACAAGTCCAACCTATAGAAGGCTACTCCAAACCAGTTAATGATCTTTTTTCAAATTTATATAACCCAGATTGAAGGAACCACTCTAATTTTTCTTAGATACTCCAATAGACTTAGGCTAAGACCAAAATTTTATCTATTCAAAACTATCAAAATAGGCTCCAATATCAGAGCTATACCTATAATAGTGGTCAGCCTAGTCAGTCTATTCAACTATTATATTATAATCAGCCATCGTATCCACCTCCTCAACAAACCAATCTAGCCGACGACAGATTTAATCAATTACAACAACTGATTTTGACTCAACAATAATCTATTGCCAGGCTAGAAACACAAATAGGATAATTAGCTGAGTCTAACATGAAGAGAGAACTAGGTCAATTACCGAGCTAATCGATTGCAAATCCCACAAACAATCCACCTATTATCTACCAATCACCTGGATCTAATTATCAATCCAATGTCCCATCTAAGAATCTACAATTAGAGAATGCCAAAGTAATTTTTGAACCTAAAAGTTTTAGGATTCTTATGGACCCATACCAATACCAGGTGATAGAAGCTAGTACTAATGCTAGCCAAAATAAAATTAAAGAAGAAGAGGTTAGTACTGAAACTAACCACATAGAAGAACCTGAGTCCGAAATCGAAATTGATGCTGTTCTAGTGAGACTGACAAAAACAAAAAAGAGAGTGGATAATTTACCCAAAACCTATAAACCAAAAATCTTGTTCCCTTTAACCCTAGAAGCCGGTTCTTCTTACAAAAATTAAGGAGCATGTAATAAAAAGCCAATGAAGTTGTTTAAACAAGATCATATTAATTTACCTCTATAACAAAAGCCACCTTTAGTCATCCTTCCAGCACCCATTTCATCAAACTCAACTTCTAACCCAAAAAACTAAATTCATGAGCATGTTAGAAGAATAAATAGAAGAAATTCTTGATAAACAAGGGTCTAAGAATGGGGTCCTGAAGTATATTCCCATAATTAACAGTGAATATATTAATAAAGGGATTACAAACTATCTTTCTAAGATTAGCAATCTAAAATCATTAAAATTTATCAACCCAATCTAAAATCATTAGAATTTATCAATCCAGTGTTTGACATGAGATAAGTAAGCTACCTTATATCTGGCTGAAGATGGTAAATTTAGTGCTTATTGGGAGGCAACCCAATATTTAGTTTTTTTATCTAATTTATCTTTTTAGTTTATTTTTTTTAGGTTATTTTGAATAAGTTAGAGGGAGAGCCCAAATTTTCAAGAACCATGCTGGATGAAAACATATTAAGTCAGGTATATTCTTTTCTTTTTTTTTATTATATCATTTATTTTTTTCTTCTCCATTAAGGACAATATCAATTAAGTTGGGCAGAGAATAATAAAAATTTTAAAATTTTAAAGTCCTAGAAGAAGTTAGTATTTAGCATTTAGATATCCGATTATGCTTAAGAATCGAGTTGAACTAAGTATTTTTTTTTTAAAAAATGATGCATAGTTTAGAAAATTTATGAGATATTGAGGAACCAAGTATTAAAAAAAAATTAATAAAAAGTTAAGTCTAGAACATAAAAAAAAAATTCTTTGAGCACTTCTAATTTTTTTTCTACCAGCATCAAAGAAGAGTCTACTTTTTAAGGGCTTGTATAGGATAACTATACATTTCTTCATAAAAAAATTTAAATATAATAGTTTTCAAGTACTTCTCTTTGAGTAACCAGGCCTCTTTGCCTAAGCACGCATCGAGTTTTGCTTCAAAAGATGGGAAGAGAAAGAAAGCTCGTTGTAAAGCTTGTCTTAACTCGTAGCCTACTTGATTTGAGTTAGTAAGCTCGAAGGATATTCTATACCTAGTATCCTAAAGCCAACTGGTTTGAAAGTCATTGGCCAAAGACTCGCTATATAGATCAAATAGAAAGCTTAAGGGATTAAGGCACTCAATAGTGGTATAATAAAAAAAAATTATTAGTTTTTCATCGAGTAATTAGATCCTGTTGCCTAAGTAAGCAATGATATTCATATCAAAAAATAGATAATATGAATAAAAAAATTCAATAAATGAAGGGTTGAAGTAGCAATACACTTGTCCATATGAAAATTTAGATAATTCAGAGATAAAGGTAAGAATAATTTTAAAATTTTTTTAAAAAAAATTAATATTTTTTACTTAATTTTTATATTGATAAGTATTAATACTTCAATGACATACCTTACTTAAGCTCTACTGAATATCAATGGCCATTTTAAAAATTGCTTGGATAAAATTCAACACTCTAAAGTTAAAAGGTATCTAAAATTATTTTTTCTTTTACTTAAGGATAAGCAAAGCTTAAGTTAGAGAGTATAATAATTATAATAAATTTATCAAAAAATATTAATTTATTAATTAATTTATAATTATTTTTAAAAATTAAATATTTTTATTTATTATTTTTAAAAAATATAATAATCAATAGAAAGAACTTATTTTTTTTATCATAATGAAATAAGTTTGAAGCAAATCGAAGTTAAAACGAACCCGATATGAATTTTTAAAAAAAATTAAAAAATAGAAATGGCTCAGCCAGCTCGCCCAACCAAGCTGCCAAAAATAGCTCAGCCAGTGCATCCCAGCTTAGTCAACACATCGTCCAAGCTAACTCAACCATAGAAGCTGGCCTGTTAGTCCATGAAACATGCGTAGACTGCTAGCTCAGTAGAAGGCACCCAATCATAAGATGCCACGTGATGGACCAAGACCCTTAAAGGATTTACAAAAAATTTTACATGGCTTATGGGGGTAAAATGATAATTTCACATGCAAAGGTGCATGCTAATTAGTTGCGGTCTATGGTATAGTCGGTTCATGCAGTCCACATAAATAGTAAAGGTGCGATCAGACAGTCCAGGTGGTTTGCGATCAAAATTGAATGGTTATGGTGTTTTCCCAGTTTGATTCGAATTCAACCAGCTCCCACAATGTGATCCGACGATTTCAAAGGCTCCAGGCACTGATCCAATGGCCCTGGAAGCTCTCGACGATGATCAAACACCTAGAACATGATCCGATAGTCGAAAACCTTCCATCATGCATGATCGGACGGCCTATGTTGATTCCAACTGGATTTAGATTTTTACACATGGTTTTTCTAGGAATTTTAGGACCATTTGATCCCATCTAATGGCTAGATTTCATCTAGGAGACTAAAATTCGGCCAGACTTCATCAGGCAGTCTTTTAATCTGATTTTTACTTGGATTTCTTCCATAAATATGCTAATCGAACTCTCCTTAGTCCCACATTGCCTAGAAACAAAGAATGCAGTACTCCTAACTCTATTTAAAGCTTACCGGGCCATCAAATCAAATCGTCTTTGATCATGGGAAGGTGTTGGTCAAGGGTAGAGCTATGCTTGGGTTCATGATGGCTTTGAGGCAGATGGTGCCAATAGGAAGAGCTAACTTCTCCACCATCTCAACACCAACACCGATCCAAGATCATGATCAACTTCTTTTAATTTTTTTTCTTTTTAAATTCTATGTATTTAAATTCTAAACTTTCAATTAATGAAAATTTTATTTTTTACCTATTTAAATTTCATGCTCTTTATTTTTATTGTAAGTTTATTTTGATTGCTCTTTATTTTTATTGCAACTAGATGCTAAGATCTAACTAATAGATCTTAGTACCAAGTTTATTTTACCACATTGTTTAATTTTTACTTTTTATTTATAATTTTATTTTCTAACTTTAATTTTATTTTTAAATTTTTTTATAAAAAATCAAAGATTTCAAAACTAAAATACTGCTTTCTCTATGAATTCGACCCGACTCACTACTTACTATCTAATTTTAATTATTTTAAAAAATCAAAATTAAACTGATAAACATAGTGTTTTAACGACAACATCACGCTCTTATCATTGTACCTATATTTTTTATTCCAAAGGGCATAATTCTATAATAATAAAGACCATGGTCAGTAATAAAAGCAGTTTTTTCCTCATCCTTAGATGCTATTTGAATTTGGTTATATCCCAAAAAGGCATCCACATGAAAGTGAGGAGCTTATGGCTCGAGATTGCATCCACTAGCTGATCGATTCTGGATAGAGGATAGCTATCTTTCAGATAAGCCTTATTCAAATCAGTGATGTCGATGCACATCCTCTACTTATCATTCGCCTTCTTGACCAAGACTACATTAGCAATCTAGTCCAGATAGAATACCTTCCGAATGAACTCAACTTTGAGGGGCTTGTGTACCTCATCCATAATCATCCTCTACCACTCTAGTGCAAAGCTATGCTACTTTTCTTTCATAGGCTGGCATTTTGGATCTACACCTAGTTGATGCTCCATAACTTCGACGTTGATGCCAGGCATACCTATGAGAATATAAGTAAAGACATCGGCATTCCTTTGTAGAAAGGTGATGAGCTACTTTTAACCTCGACCTCCAAATTTGAATCAATTTGGATTGTATGGTCTGCACTTCCATCATTCAAAGAGACTATCATAAGATCATCAATTGGTTCTCCTCATTCCTCAATCAGATCATCACGGTCATCATGTCCATCTATCAGATAAAATTCAGGTTGCTTTCCACCTTGCAGGGCAATTGTGTAATAATGATGTGCTAGAGCTTGGTCTCCCCTAACTTCTCCAAATCCGTATTCTGTTAGAAACTTCATCTTCAAGTGATATGTTGATATCACAGCTCAAAGTGCATTCAATCCAGATTGACCGAGGATTGAATTGTAAGTAAAAGGAGCCTTCACCACTAAAACATCGATCTAAGCTTTAGACTGCCTTAGGTACTGACCTGCCATAACCAATAAAGTAATTATTGGGGATAAACCCCACTCTCGCCGAAGTTCAGTCTGATGCTTAGCCTAATGTAACTGGTAATCACAAAAGAGCTTCGATTGAAAATTCTTCCTCCAGCAGTCAAACTCCTTTTGAATTCTTTCAGTAGTTGAATTTCTTTCGGATTCCTCCAATGGCTGAACTTCTTTCGGACACCCCCAGCAGTCGAACACCCTCCGAACTCCTTTAGCGGCCGAACTCCCTTCGGACTCCTCTAATGATCGAACTCCTTCCAAACTCCTCCAGCGGCCAAACTCCTTCCAGACTCCTCCAGTAGCCGAACTCCTTCCGAACTCCTCCAACGGTCGAACTCCCTGTAGTCATCTAGAAAGGTCTCTGCATGAGTCTGATCTTGTATGCGACATGAATCAACTCATACCCAGACTACCTTAGAGGAGTTTGAACTCCTCTAGAATTGATGCAGCTCAAAGGTCATCATCAATCGATGCTCACCCCTCCGAACATTGACTATCAAATCTCAAATGGACTGGCACCTCATGACAACAAATACTATCTTTCGTAACAAACTCCATATGGCCCCAGGCGATCCATTATTCGATAGTTACGGCTATCACTATTAGTTTGTTGTAGGCTCCATCTATAAAAGGGATCCTCCAGATATATTTTCTCTAGGCTCTCTTCTCCCTTCCGAAAACTCTGCAACTTTCTTGATGGGCTCTCTATTTTTGTTGGCCGAGAAAGCTAACTTAATCATCGAAGGATCTTGCCAGAGCCACCACCTCAGACATTGAACGAGACTTATTTTATAGGTCACCAACGGCGACCTCATCTTCTCCAACTCCATTTTTCTGATGGTAGCCAGATTTTGCACCAATAGGATTGGCACTAGAAGGAGGGCTTGCTGTTCCTGAGGATCCCTTATTCTTGAAGGAGTGCTCAGTAGCGATCTCTCTTCTTCCTTTCTAGAGTTCTTTTCAGAAAAAATGCCTTCTAGAAAAGCTTTGATCCGACAGTCAACAACTTCTGCAGCTAGATTCCGTCCAGATCTATCCACTCTCGCTTCGACTCTGGCAACTCAAGCTCCACCTACAGTCATGATGGATTTGAAGTAGTTCAACCTGCTGGTCCAGTAGGTTCGTGGTCTCGTGGAGGCGGTGCAGGCCAAGCATCAACAGGCTCCGATGCCAATTTGATCAAAGCAGGCTTCTTCGGAGCCCCATGATTCGATCTGGGGATGGCTGACTTGGGCTAGCTGATTGGTAACCTCCAAAAAGGAGAAGTAAAGGGTCGAGAGAGCCCTTGCTTGGATCATGACTCGACCATAGGGGGAGTTTTGCCTCCGTTCCATCAGAAAATCCTGAAGATCAACGATCGTGAAGATCTCCTAGATCAAAGACTTCAAAAAATGAGCCAACGAATCGAAGAACTCTATCATCTTCCTCCTCCCACGGTAACGATATTTGCACTGACCCTCCTTTTTTTCAAAAGATTATGCAAGAACCAATCCCATCGAACTTCAAGCTCTCGCAGTTTGAGAGTTACGATGAGACCATCGATTCGGTTGACCACCTGGAGGCCTTCTAGATAATGATGCTACTCCATGGTGCATCAGATGCCATTTTATGCCAAACTTTCCCATCAACCCTCAAGGAAGCCATCAGGAATTGGTACTCGACACTTAAGTGGGGTACCATCTTTTTCTTCGATCAAATGAGCCATCAATTTGTGGCTCACTTCATTAGCAGCCGATGTCCCCACTGAGATTTGGATTTTCTGATAAATATCAAGCAGAAGGAGGGGGAATCTATCTAGGCTTATGTCATCTGATTTAATGCTATTGCATTGGAGGTCCAAAATCTAGACCAGTCTATCGTAATGGCCACACTTAAGGATGGCTTTTAGAAATATAATCTACCGTTCTTCCTAAAGAAGAAGTACCCCAGAAACTTTACCGATATGCTGGCCTAGACTAAAGGTTATGCCCAAGCTGAAGAGACCTTTAAGGCTAGGGATAATGAAGTTGCCCAGGAGCGGCAGGTGGATGAACCAAATGTGCCCATGGCTGGAGAGAAATCAAGTAGAGCTCGGCTATGCTCCTAGACTCCTCTAGAGTGTAAGCGAGGCCAAACCCCTACTCGGGTCCAGAGGCAAAGAAGCCCGGATAGAAGGATGCGATGGAGCTCTTCCTTCAAAAAATTTCATAACTACATCCTTCTCAATGCTCCAAAAACCCAAGTACTAATGGAGATCAGGAAGCAACTACTGAGATCAAAAAGGATGCACACTCACCCCGACAAACACAATCATAGCAAGTTCTGCCTCTACCATCACGATCACGGTCACGATATGGAAGAGTGCATCCAACTCCAAGATGAGATCGAGGAGCTCATCAAGTGCGGTAGGCTTGGCCGATTCCTACGACGTTGGCCAAAAGGATGAGAGGATCTATCGACAGCACCCCCGCTGCTAGAACCATCGAGGGGTGAGGAGCAGCGAGAAGATCGGCCCTCGATCGACATCATTAACACCATCTTTGGAGGACTTTGACGAGGGGAGGCTAGCAGATCAGCCGAGCCCAGGAAGAGGCGAAGAATTAAAGAGCCCATCGCTTTCACCAACAAGGATACTTAAGGAGTCCAGTTCCCGCACAACGACGTGGTTGTAATCTCTGTGCAAATTGCTAATTATGATGTATGCCACATTTTGGTAGATAATGAAAGTTTCATTGACATTCTGTACTATGATACTTTCTTTAAAATGTCTATATTCGATAATCACCTGGACCTATGAGCTCCCCATTAGTCGGCTTCACTAGCGACGCTGTGCCAGCGGAGGGAATGATAACTCCAGTCGTGACTGCAGGACAATATCTAAAGTAGGACAAGGTGTGAGTCGACTTTTTGGTGGTAAAAGTTCACTCCACTTACAATGCAATCCTCGACCGACCTAGTCTGAATGCACTATAAGCCGTAGTGTCGACCTATTACTTGAAAATAAAATTTCGAACAAGCAATGGAATAGGTGAAATCAGAGGCGATCAAGCATTAGCCCGGCACTGTTACTCCATCACCTTACAAAATGGCACTTGACTTGACCCCTACCTAGTTGACGGGCTTGATGTCCATGATGACCTTGTCAAAGAATGGAGCGAGCCCATAGAAGATCTTATGACCGTCCTCCTAAATGACAGAAGCATGGAGCATACAATGCAGATTGGCTCCAATCTGGAAGATGAAGTTCGAAAGCTGCTCATCATCTTTTTATGGAGGAATGCTGACGTCTTTTCCTAGATTCCAGTGGATATGCCTGAGATTGACGTCGAGGTTATGGAATATCGGCTGGCCATTGATCCCAAGCATCAACTAGTGAAAGAAAGAGTTCGAGGCCATACACCAGAAAGATAGAAGGCAATAGCAGAAGAAGTCGACAAGCTTCTTAACGCCGAATTTATTCGAGAAATTAGCTATCCGACTTGGGTCTCTAACATGGTCCTGGTCAAGAAGGCTAATGGCAAGTGAAGGATGTGTATGACTTCAAAAAGTTGAACAAAGTCTATCCAAAAGATAGCTACCCTCTACCTAGGATTGATTAACTAGTAGATGTAACCTCGAGCCACGAGCTCCTTACCTTCATGGATGTCTTTTTCGGCTATAACCAAATATGGATGGCGTCGGAGGATGAGGAGAAAACTACTTTTGTTACTGACCGTACTTTTACAAGGTTATGCCTTTTGGACTCAAGAATGCAGGGGCAACGTACCAATGCCTAATCAACAAGATCTTCAAGGAGTAGATTGGCTGCAACATGGATGTGTATGTGGATGACATGCTCATCAAAAGCCAAGCTTCAATAAACCACATCACCAACCTCAAAGAGATCTTCAGTGCACTCAAGAAGTACAAGATAAAACTGAATCCGACCAAGTGCGCCTTTGGTGTGACCTTAGGGAAGTTTCTGAGGTTTATGGTGTCAAGGCACAGGATCGAAGCAAATCCAGAGAAAATTTAAGCTATTCAGGAGATAACTGCTCTAAAAATAATCAAAGAAGTTCAACGCCTGACTGAAAAAATGGCATCCCTAAATTGCTTCACCTCGAGATCGGTCGAGCGATGCATGCTCTTCTTCTAAGTTCTCAAGCAACCAAAGAACTTTCACTGGATGACGGAGTGCCAACGAGCATTTGAGGAGCTCAAAAATTACCTCAGCTCACCCCCACTACTGGCTAAGTTTGAACCTGAAGAAGAATTATTCTTATACCTTGCAGCCTCCCTGGCGGCCTTGGCAGCAATCTTAGTCAAGGAGGAAGCGAAGATGGAGCGATCAGTCTACTACGTAAGCCAGATCCTAGGGGATGTAGAGACCAGGTACTTTAAGTTAAAAAAATTGACTTACTCTCTTCTAATCACTGCCAGGAGATTCTGACCTTATTTTTAGGGACACACCATAACGATTCTCACAGATCAACCAATAAAAGTAGTCCATCGAATGGATGCTTCCAGAAGAATTGCGAAATGGGCAATCGAGCTCATGGAGTTTGACATCAATTATCGACCCTGGCCATTGATCAAAGCTCAGATATTGATAGATTTTATAGAATATACCATTCCAGATGAAGCCAAGCTTGAACAAAATGAGATCGGCATCCCATGGTTGCAACCGAGCCTCTCCGAAGAATGTGTCGACCTTTTCGAAGGTTTTTGGGCCTTGTATGTGGATGGTTCATCCAGCTCTACTGGAGTAGGTATGGGATTGGTCTTAGTCAACACCGAGGGAGTTGTCGTTGAATATGCGCTATGCTTTGAATTCCCTACAACTAATAATGGGACCAAATATGAAGCACTGATCGTCGGGTTAAAAATAGCAAGTGAGTTAAAAGTAGACTGGCTTCAATTCTACAGTGATTTTCAATTAGTGGTCGACCAAGTTAGTGGCAACTATGAAGCATAGGATAAAAGTATGATGAAATACCTTGAGAAGGTAAAGGATTTGACTTCAACCTTCGACAGTTTTGGCATTCAACATATTTTGAGGGTAGAAAATACAAGAGCTGATCTCCTCTCAAAATTGGCCATTTTAGCCCCAGCCGAACTATCCAAAGAAGTATTTTTTGAAACTTTAAAATGCCTAAGCTTAAAGAAATCATAGCTTGTTATGCAGATGGAGCTCGAGCCAAGCTGGATTGACCCATTAGTTGCCTATCTTAAAGAGGAAGTTCTTCCTCATGATCCGAAAGAAGCTTGAAAACTTAGGAATCAAACCTCCTGGTATATTTTGTATGAGAGCAAGTTGTATAAAAGGTCATATTCGCTATCGTTGTTGAGATGTCTCCGACCTTCAAAGGCTAAATTTGCATTATAGAAAGTGCATGAGAAAATTTATAGAAGTCATGTAGGAGCTAGATCCCTGTCACAAAGACTACATTGGAAGGGTACTATTGGCCAACCTTGTACCATGATTCTATGGAGTATGTCAAGAAATATGATCGCTGTCAGAGAAATACAAATATACAAAGACAGTCGGCCTATGAACTTACTCCACTAAGCACACCTTGGCCATTTACGCAGTGGGGATGGATATAATTGGCCCTTTTCCAATGGCATCCGGATAATAGAAGTTTCTCCTGATTGCGATTGACTATTTCACCAAATGGATTGAAGTCGAACCACTAGCAAAAATTACTGAGGCCAAGGTATAGAACTTTGTCTGGAAGTCAATCGTCTACTGGTTTGGTCTGTCCTAAACTCTCATAATAGATAACGAGCGATAGTTCACTGGGATGAGGTTCACTGAGTTCTGTGAAAGTCTAAATATCTTCCATCACTTCACATCGGTAGCTCATCCACAAGCAAATGGAGAAGCTGAAGTTACCAACCGAACCCTATTATAAGGCATTAAGATAAGACTTGAAAGAGCAAGAGGAGCCTGGGTGGACGAATTCTATCATATTCTGTGGGCATACCGCACCACCCAAAGACTGTCGATTGAAGAAACATCATTTGCCTTAGCTTTTGGAATAAAGATGGTCATCTCGATTGAACTTAAGCTTCCATCGACGTGAGTAGTGGCTTTCAACGAGCAGCAAAATCCGTAGGACCTCAGAGCCAACCTCAACCTATAAGAAGAAAAAAGAGAGAAAGCCCAAGTTCAGATGGTAGCTTACAGGCGAAGGGTGGCCCGATACTATAACTCCAGAGTTAGAGGTAAAATATTCAGAGTGGGGGACTTAGTGCTTCGATGAACCACCATCTCTTAGCCTCAAAGCCAGGGGAAGCTTGCCCCAAATTGAGAAGGACCCTATGAGGTCATGGAGGTAGTCCGACCCAAGACATACTACTTGAAGAAACTCGGGGGGGCAGACCTACCTCGATCATGGAATTCAGAAAATCTATGAATGTATTATCGATGATTTGATTATAATCAAATCTTCCTACTTCAACATCCTAATCTTTGTTGTATATCAGTGATAAAAGGGGACTATCCCCTGAACTTAATCTCACGACAAATACAGCCCATTAGGAATAGGAGCAGAACCTCATCCTAACGTGAGCAAAGTCGAAGGCCTCATTCATTTTAGATAAAATGAGGGGAGAGACCCTGACAATGGCCCTAATGTACTCCTACAGTCCATTAAAAATAGGAGGAGAACCTCATCCTAACGTGAGTAAAGTCGAAGGCCTCATTCATTTTAGATGAGATGAGGGGAGAGGCCCTGACAACGACCCTAATGTGTCCCTACAGCCCGTTAGGAACAGAAGGAGAACTTCATCCTAACGTGAGCAAAGTCGAAGGCCTCATTCATTTTAGATGAGATAAGAAAAAGAGCCCTAACAACAGCCCTAATGTGCCCCTACAGTCCATTAGGAATAGGAGGAGAACCTCATCCTAACGTGAGCAAAGTCGAAGGTCTCATTCATTTTAGACGAGATGAGGGGAGAGGCCCTGACAATGGCCCTAATGTGCCCCTACAGTCCATTAGGAATAGGAGGAGAACCTCATCCTAACTTGAGCAAATTCGAAGGCCTCATTCATTTTAGATGAGATGAGGGAAGAGATCCTGACAACGGTCCTAATGTGCCCCTATAGCCTATTAGAAATAGAAGAAAAGCCTCGTCCTAACATGAGCAAAGTTGAAGACCTCATCCATTTAAGATGGGATAGAGGAAGAGGCCCTGTCAATGGCCCAAATGCGCCCCCATGAGCCACATTAGGAATAAGAGGAGAATCTCATCCTAACGTGTGCAAAGTCGATGACCTTATCGATATAAGATAGGATGGAGGGAGAGACCCTACCGACGATCCTAATGCACCCTCATAAGCCATGTTAAAAATGGAAGGAAAGCCTCATCCTAACATGAGCAAAAGTTGAAACCTCGTAGATCAAAGACATGGAGAAGAAAGAAGCTTGGTGGAGAATCCTTACACGTGTTTTTCCACAATGATCTGACTATGTCAAATGTGAAAGGCAAAACCTTATCTTGATTTGCAAGAGAGATCCTAATTCAACATCCACAACAAGCCCGACGTCTACAATGAGCTCGACGTCCACAACAAGCATTTCATAAGAAAATGATAGAGAAAAAAAAAAGGTAAAGAAGGTAAGGCTGCAAAATAGGCTTTAGATTCATGCAAAATGAAAATAGTAAAAAATCTATTATTCTATTACAAAAATGAGTTCATTATAAGCAAAGCATAGGCCGATTACACTGAAAGAAAGGAAAAAAGAGGGGGAAGAGGCCGAAGCTTTAAGGCAAATTGAATTCTTTGGATTTCGGGCTGCCAGCTCCAGCCATCACTAAGGCCTACTTTAGCCTAAGGATCTCCTCTCCAAGCTCCTTCTTTTGAAAGAAACCATCTACATACATTCTATTGGTGAGCTAAAACTTATCCTCGAGCTCTCACCGTTGTCTTCTTAAAACTTCAGACTCGACCTCCACATCCTCGACAGCCCGATGTTCATAGGTAAGCTAAAGCTTCAGTCGTTGAACCTCGACCTACTCCACCCCAACCATCTCTGAAAGCTCACCAACGATCCTCTTTAAGGAGGCCATCTTCTCCAACTCACCACTCACACTGGCTCCTCGATTATTGTGTAGTCACTTTCGAAGATGAGCTATCTCATCTTTTGCAACCTTGAGCTTGCCTTCAAGCCTGGACATCTTCTCCGTCCAAATCACTCGATAGCTATTATGCCAGTCCTCAGTATCTTGCAGCTTCTTCTAAAGCTGAAAAATCATTATTGACCAGTCCCAGTCGTATCGGGCCTTGTCGGTAGACCACGGTGTGCTCCCTTCTAGAAGATGGATCTTTTTTCCAGCATGCTTCAGGTCAGCTTCAAAAGAGCTGATCTTCGCTGTCAGTGCCCAGGACTTATCGCTGGTATTTCTTTTAAGTTCGGTGACCTCCTTCTCAAAGCTATCCTTTTGGATACTGAAGCTCACCGCTTCCTTCATATGCAAACCTCAGAGGTGAGTGATCTCTTAGGTTGCCTTAGAAGCATTCTTTCGTGAGGCTCAAAGGTCATCCTCCATCTTCTTTAACTTCTTCCTTAGAAGATGAACTTCCTTCCTCAAGTTCTTTATCAAGGGCTTTATCGGAACCCCCTGAGGCAGTGGATCAGCATTGGTGGGAGACTGCATTCGAGATACGAAAAGTGCTCAAGGGTGTGAAAAAAATTTACTTCATTTAATCAAAACTTTTGAGTATAAGATACAAAAAAAAGTACAACTACTTGAGGATCTCAACCTCGGAGGATGGAGCCGGATCACTCTCGACTACCTCAGGTTTTCGAACTAGTTTGGGCACCTTTGTGGCAGGTTCAGATGGGCTAGAAGTGAGCTCATTGAAAAAAAGGTCAACTACAGCATTAGATGGTCCCACCTTCACGTCATCTTCCTCCTCCAAAAAGCTGAGGTCGAGCTCGGGGAACCTTCAGGCTACCCTATCTTTGCAAAGCTTGAAACCCTTGATAAATGCTTTCTAGATGAACTCGACGTTCAGGTTCCGCATCTCGTGATAGGTCTTGAACTCTTCCATGGCCCGGGTCATTGCCTCCGAGATTGACTTCATCATTTGGGTCTCCAGTTCGACGACCCTATTTTCAGCTTCCTTCCTCCTCTCCTCCTCCAGGGCTAGTGCAGCCTTTAGTCCGACCGAGGCAAACTCTTCTTCATGGAGCGCGTCCTGAAGACTTTCGATGTCCGCCACCTTCTCCTCAACAAGATGCTCGACCTCATCGACCCTCTTTTGAAGATGGTGGACCTCGGCTCGAAGGTCCTCCTGGGCCTTCTATACCTCCACCTTCTAACGATACATCCTTTTGATGTGAGCGAGCATCTGGTGATCCGACTACAATAAATGATTGGTGTTAAGAAAAAAAAGAAGGAGAGAAGAAGAAAAGTGTAGAAGAGAAAAGAAAGAGTCGAGCAACAGATTAATCACCTTGAGGATGGTTCTGAGAGAACTCTAGATGAGCTACCGTGGGTCCAGGTCAGCCATCTGGTCTACCACCTCGGGCCTGGCAAACCCGTCGATAAGATCCCAAACGATCTTCGGATTGTTGAAGGAATCCTCCTCTCGTTCGTTATCGTTGCCATCCGTTCTGCCTAAGCGAGCCTTGCAGGACGTCTTTGTAATGGCTTTCTTTTTTCTTCCCTCTCCTCTACCTTTCTTGATAGGAAGCTCTAAAACCTGATCCCTGCTAGAGGGATCTGAGGACATGGAAGGCACCAGGCCCATGCTAGTGGTGTCAATCTTGGTAGTTGGGTCAATCTCGATGCCGATGATGATCTCGAATGCAGCGGCAGTGGAGGCAGGGACTCTGGAGCTGGAAACACTGACCTTCACCCTCTTTAAGCCATCTTCTTTTGCCTTCCCTTTTCTCTTCCTAGTGAAGAGCCCATTGGTAAGCATCTTGGTGGCTTGTGTGTCCATTTCTATAGCAGGAAAAGAAGAGCGGTCAATGAAAATACACGTGTGCGAAACCATGTGGATTAGAAAATCAAAAAATATACCAGCAGGATCATAGGGACTCAAACTCAGGTTGAACAAGATCTGTTCCTTTAGAAGGTCGAAAAGAGGAGGAGCTTAGTACACCTTGAGTTTATCGGAGGAATCAAGGTCGGCTCCATCTAAGCTAGGAGCTTGGTGAACTGACTCTCTAATATAACCCCATGAAGGAAGACCTAATGGCAAGGTCGAGCAATGTACAAAAAAGAACTTTTCCTTTCAGTTGTGAATAAAAGAAGGGGCATCTTTCAATAACCCCTTTGTGCCGACCTAGGGGGAAAGTATCACCAATCCTTCGTGGAAAGATGGCACTTGAAGGTATAGAAATTTCTAAAAAGTGAAATGGTCGGCTGGACATGGATCAATCGACAGAGGGAGAGAAAATCTATGATGAACCGAAAGGAGTTCGGTACAATAGATGCGAAGAGAATGTTTAAAAATTGAAAGTGGGCGACTATGAATGGGGGCAGCGGGAGTCTAAGCCCGACGCGCAAAGCTTCTAAGTACAAACAAAACTGGCCAATCGGAGGAGAACTGACCTGGTCGTCAGAGCTGGGGAGTTCAAGGTCATATTCTGAAGAGATTCCATATTGGATTTGGATCAGAAAAAGATCATTCGGGGTAAGGATGGATGGGATGGTGTCTGGAGCAAAAGACAAGCAGGACATGTTCCTAAGTTCTACCTCGGCCAAGGGTGCAGAATCAAAGAAGGTTGGTCCGGACGAGCCCCACGAACCGATGGAGTGGAAAGTTTCGGAAGACATTCGGGTCAAGATGAACCCCAAGAAAACCCTCCCAAAAAAAATCAGGAAAATAAGGAGCCAAAAGTGATAAGCACGAATAATCCAAGAGAAGGATTAGGAAACTAATCTAAACTATTCAGGGAGGATAAAAGAATGATGGACGCGATGAGGATCAATTGAAAGGATGTTCGAAGCTCAGGAAGGTGAGAGAAGGATGAGACCCATGGGAAGAAGGCAAACGAGGGCTGAAAGAAAAAGAAGACTCGGATAGGGATGACTTTCGAACAATAGGAGAAGGCCTTAAATAGCCAAAGGTAATCCAAAGTAGTTATGATTGTGGATTGACTTCGGCCAGTCAGCATGCACCGCGTGTCCCACTCATCATGACAGAGGAGCGATGATGGATGGAGTCTTTATGGCACCATACCTATGGTAGAGTTTTGGCAGGAGATTCGAAGGGTCATCTTTTCAAACTCATTTTAGACTTAGAAAGTTTCAGTGCCAGCACGGTAAATACCAAAACATCTCATCCTGACAAGCAGGAGAATCCAAGACTGGACTTTGGCCATCACCTTTTTCCACCCTTCCTTCAAATTTCAAACTTGAAAGTAGGAGAACTATTGTTGGGGATAAACCCCACTCCCATGGAAGTCCAATATGATGCTTAGCCTAATGTAACTGGTAATCACAGAAGAGCTTCGATCAAAAATTCTTCCTTCAGTAGTCGAAATCCTTCCAGACCCCTCTAGCAGCCGAACTTCTTACGGACTCCTCCAGTGGCCGAACTCCTTTCGGACTCTTCCAGCAGTCAAACTCCTTTCGGACTTCTCTAGTGACCGAACTCTCTGTAGTCATCCAGAATGGTCTCCGCATGAGTCCGATCTCGTACACGGTATGAACCAACCCATACCCGAACTACCTTAGAGGAGTCCAAACTCCTCTAGAATTGATACAGCTCAAAGGTCATCACCAATCGATGCCCACCCCTTTGAACTTTGACTATCAAATCTCAAATGGACTGGCATCTCATGACAATAAACACTATCTTTCGTAATAAACTCCACATGACCCCGGGTGGCCCACTACTCGATAATTATGGCTGTCACTATCAGTTTGTTATAGACTCCATCTATAAAAGAGATCGTCCAGATATATTTTCTCTAGGCTCTCTTCTCCCACCCAAAAACTCTACAACTTTCTTGATTGAGCACTTCTTTTCTATTGGCCGAAAAAGCTAACTTAATCATTGGAGGGTCTTGCCAAAGCCACCACCTCAGGCTTTGGATGAGACTTATTTTGTAGATCACCGACAGTGACCTCATCTTCTCCGACTCCAGCACTTCTCTGACGGCAATCAGATTTTGCACCGACAGTAATTATTCCTTCAACTGATATAGCATCATCGATAAATCCCACCAATTGGGAGCTTATTGGTCTCATACAACTATTAGGTATAGACATTTTGGAGAAAGCATCATAAAATAAGATGTCAGTTGAGCTTTCATTATCAATCAAGACATAGTATACATCATAATTGACAATATTTAAAGTAACTACAGCCGCATCATTATACAAAAATTGAACCTCTTGTGCATCTTCTTTGGTAAAAGCAATGGGTTCTTTAGTCCTCTGCTTCTTTTCTAGCTCCATTGATCCACTATCCTCTCCCTATTGATGTTCCCCAGCGATTGTGTTGATGATCCTAAGTGGGGGTTGATCTTCTCATGGTTCATCCCTCCAAGGAGGTTTTGGCTGTGAAACAACTCTTAGCCGATCTTTCCTTTTTTTGGTCGATGTTAAAGAAAATGATCCAGTCAACCTTATTTGATCAACTTCTCAATTTCATCCTGGAGCTAGATGCATTCTTTAGTATCGTGACTATGATCATGATGATACAAGTAATACTTATTAGGGTTGTACTTGCTTGGATGAGACCGCATCTTGCCCGACCTCAGTAGTTGCTCCTTAATTTTCATCAGCACTTGAATTTTTGGAGCATTGAGGGAGGAGTAGTTATGAAATCTTTTAGGGAGAGGATTCTACCAAATCCTCCAATCTAGGCTTCTTGGTTGACAAGCTCTAGATGGAGTTTGGGCCTGTCTACATTTGAAAGAGGTTCTGGAATGTGGCCGAGCTTTGCTCGGCTTCTCCATAGGTGTAGGTTTGCAAGATTCTCCTGCCTGCCACTCTTCGATGGCCTCATCATCTCAAAGCTTAAAAGCTTCCTTAGCTCGCGCATAGCCCTTAGCTCAAGCCAACATGTCGGTGAGGTCCTGGGTATACTACCTCTCCAACGAAAAAAGAAGATCATTCTTTAGAAGGCTGTCTTTCAGAGTGGCCATGGCAATAAATTGATCCAATTTTTGGATCTCTAAAGCAATAATGTTGAAGCGGCTGACATAAGCTTGGATGGATTCTCCTTTCTTCTGCTTGATGTTGATAAGGGAGTCCAAGCCTCATCTCTGATGCCAGCTGCTAACAAAGTGAGCTACAAATTGATGGCTTAGCTAGTCGAAGGAATAGATGGTATCCAACTTAAGACCTAAGTACCAGTTTCTTGCTGCTTCCTTTAAGATGGAGAAAAAAGCTTGGCATAGAATGGCATTCGGTATACCATGGAGCAGCATCATAGTCTAGAAGGCTTTAAGATGGTTGATGGGGTCCGAGATCGCATCATAACGCTCAAACTGGGAGGAGTTTGAAGTTCAACAAGATGGGCTCCTGCATGATCTGGGCAGAGAATGGGGGGTTGGTGTAGATATTATCATTGTAGATGGGGGTAGCATGATGGAGCTCCTCAATCTATCGGGTAATTTTTTGAAGCTTCTGATCAAGAATATCATCTTGATCATGAATCTCAAAGGATGGCTGGCTCGACAAGGGTTGAGACTTTTTGGGGATAGAGTCATGCTCGGAACAAGGGCTCTTCACTCCTTATTTTTTATTTCTAGGGTTTATTGGCTGACTTACCCAGGTGGGCCTTCCTTCTGCTAGATTTCAGTACTCTGATGATGGTCTTTCCAATGGTGCTAGTGCTGGAACATGTTGCATGGCCTGCACCATTTTAGTGAGGCCTCTCGCCTGCTATAGCAATAGGTTGCTCTATATCCACCATTGTTTTTGGCAGAGGTGGTTAAGGTGCTGGTGAAGGAGTTGGAATGAGTTGATCAGTTGGATTTAGGTTGGATTTGGTGGCAGAGGTGATGGATCATCGGGAAGGAGCCTTCCTAGGCAGCATCTCGCTAGAACATGAGAGATCAGGAAAAAAAAAAGAGTGGAAGAAGAGAGAAAGAAGAAGAACTCGACTGGCTACTCCTTTTAGAACAAGGGCTCAGATGCCCTTCCTCTAGCGCTAATTTTATTGGTGCAAAAAATGGATGATCGCCGAAGTTAAAAGGTGGTGGAGATGATCTCACCGACGAGGACTATAAAATAAAGTTTAGGTCGGAGGTGGGTGGCTCCGACTCAAGTTAGTTTTCTGGCCAACAAGAATGGAGTATACAGGAGATTAGAGTAGAGTGAAGAACTTATAGTAGAAGATGTATCTGGAGGATCTCCTTTTATAGATGGAGCACGTAATAGATTGATGGTGATAGCCATAATGGAATATTAAAAGACCGTTTGAGCCACTCAGAGTTTGTTATGGAGAGTGGGCTATCATTTATCTTGACTTGCTGGTGGTTGGATATTGTTTGCTAGAGTTCAAACTAAATGTTGGAGGTTTTCGAGCTAGTTAGTGTAGTATTCATGTTGAGATTTGAAACTAGAGGTCGATCTGACTAAACTTGAAGATTAGATCCTAAGTTGTGGATGATGGGTTCATAGCTTAAGCTCTATGTTTGAATCTTGTTGGAGCTATCTTTGACAGCCTTAGGAGCTTGGTCGTCTTCAAGATCAGTCGAGAACAAGAATAGTTATTCTGATATAGAGAATTGAAGGTTGGATGGGAATGGCTGGTTCTGCACTTTAGACTATAATGGAGATGTTTCCGTTATTCTGATGGAATTTGGCTAGAACTCAAGATCATCCTAATGTTGGGATGGAGGAACACTGAGTTTCAATGCTTTTGAAGTTGCTACTGCCTATCCCAAGCTGAAGAGCAAACTGATACTAATGATAAGATCCTCTTGCCGACTTAAGTTCATCTGGCTGAGATCCTTGGTGTGAAGTTGATAAGATTTACTGTTAATAGAGTGGGGTAGACGAGTTCGGCCAAGTTTCAAGGTTGGCCACTAATCAAAGTTGGATGGTGAAAGTGACCTATATTTGTGGGATAGCTGTTAACTACCCTAGGTTGGAGATCAGAGTTAGTTAAATAGAAAACTTTCTTCACTGTTCAAACTCATCTAGTCAAAGTTCTTAATGTGGTTTGGCAAGGTCTACCATTATCAAGGAGGACTTCTGTCAAGGAGGTCAATCGGTAGACAAGGTTGGACATCTATAGGGGTTACTGTCATTCCTAGAATGAGTTGTTCTTGAATGAAGCTCTAAGCTTATTCACCTTTGGAGGTCGATCTCCAAGAATTCGCCAAGACCAGGGGATCAACTTGGTCGAGTTTTGGATTCGGTCATCGCAACTCCAGATGATATTGTGTCATGGTCGAACTTTCGATTGGACTTTGGTGGGAGATATTTTACCCTCAACAATTATATTTTTAGATGACCTATCAAGATATGGGTACGTCTATCTTATGAATCATAAGTCTGTATTATTTGCAATGTTCAAAAGATTTCATACTGAAATAGAGAAACAAATTGATAAAAGTATTAAAATTTTTTGATCAGATCGAGGAGTTGAATACCTTACTACAAAATTTTTGACATATCTAGAAAAGAATGGGATTCCCTCCCAATGGTTACCTCCTAGAATGCCATAGCTCAATGGTGTATCTAAAAGAAGAAATTGGACCTTGTTGGATATGGTTCGGTCCATGATGGATTTTGCAAATCTACCAATCTTCTTTTGGGGATATGTACTAGAATCAGCTTGTTACTTACTGAATAGGGTTCTGAGTAAGTCTATAAATAAAATACCATATAAGATGTGGATAGGACATAAGCCGATGCTCTCACATCTTAGGGTCTGGGGTTGTTCAGCTTATGTCAAGTGTTTGAAAATAAACAAGCTTGAAGCTAGGTCTGATAGATGTCTATTTGTTGGATATCTAAAAGAGATAAAAGGGTATTACTTCTACCAAGCTAAAGAACAAAAATTTTTCATCAACAATAGAGCAACCTTTTTGGAGGAGTTTCTAAGAAAAGGAACTACTGCTTCTAAAGTTAAACTTGAGAAATTTTGACAAGTAGAAGAACTAACACCAGTAACTAAACTTGAATCAAATTTGATAAGATCAAACTCAAAATCCAATGTAGAGTCATTTTTAAGATGATTCGATAGAGTACCGCATCAGTCAGATAGATAATATGATTTCTTAATCCTAGATGGTGATCCTATTGAGCTCAATAAGAATGATGAAGATCCGATCATCTATATGGATGCAATACAAAGGTCTGATTTTGAGAAATGACTGGGAGCCATGAGATCCAAAATAGAGTCCATAAAGGTCAACAATGTATGGACATTAGTTGATCCACTTGAAGGGGTAAAATCCAAAGGATGTAAGTGGGTCTTCAAAAGAAAAAGAGGTGTAGACGGCAAGGTGGAGATCTATAAAGCCTATCTGATTGCCAAGGGATACCATCAGCATTATGGTATTGACTATGATGAGACATTTTCTTTAGTGGTAATGCTAAAATTCATTCGAATCATGCTTATGATAACTGCAGATCTGAACTATGAGATCTGACAAATGGATATGAAAATAGCTTTCTTAAATAAAGAGCTAGAAGAAGAAGCATATATGATACAATCTGAAGATTTCACGTCCATAGATGAGTCTATGATATACAAGCTTCGGAGATCCATTTATGGACTAAAGCAAGCACATCGGAGTTGGAACATGTATTTCGATAAGATGATCAGAACGTATAGCTTTGTTGAGAATGGAGAGGAACTTGCATCTACAAGTGGATAAATGATTTAGTGATTGTATTTATTATTCTATATGTGGATGACATTTTCTTAATCAAGAATGATATTTCTATATTATAGAAAATAAAGATATAGTTATCATCACAGTTCTCCATGAAGGACTTGGGAGAAGCATCCTATATCCTAAGGATGAAGATCTATAGGAATAGATTTAAGAGACTGCTTAGGTTGTCCCAGTCTACGTACATAGACATTGTGCTAAAAAAGTTCAGCATTAAAAATTTGAAGAAAGGCTATCTCCTAATAAGCAATGAAATTTTTCTCTCGAAGAAGGATTGTCTGACAACTCCTCAAGAGAGAGAGCATATGAGTAAAATTTTATATATTTTAGTAGTCGATTCTATCATATATGCCATGATATATACAAGATCAGATGTGGCATACTCATTAGGTATAGTGAGTAGATACTAATCTAATCCAGCAGAGAACCATTGAAAAATTGCTAAAACCATCCTTAAGTATTTGAGAAATACTAAAGATCAATAGTTAGTTTATGAAGAATCTGACTTGAAACTTATGGGATTTATTGATTCCAGCTTTCAGTCAAATAGTGATGATAGCAAGAGTATGTTGGGATTTATATTTACCATCAATGGTGGTGCGGTTTGCTGAAAAAGTTCTAAACAACACACAATGGCAAATTCAGTATGCGAGGTAGAATACATTGCTGCATTAGATGCTACAAAGGAGGCTATATGGTTATGAAAGTTCATCGGTGAGCTCGGAGTGGCACCCTCCATTGATGGTTTAGTTTTACGATATTGTGATAGTACTGGAGTCATAGTTCAAGCAAAAGAACCAAAGACCCATCAATGTACAAAGCATATTCTATGCCACTACCATCTTGTATGAGAGATCATGGAATAAGATGACATCAACCTTCAGGAGATCGATGGAAAGGAGAACTTGACTGACCCATTCACCAAAGCCCTTTCAATCAAGAAGTTTGTGCAACATAAATCGTAGATGGGTGTTGGTGCAAAAAATGGGCGGATGCTAGAGTTTGCTAGAGCTGAAAAAGATGAAGTTGCCGACAACACCTGCAAGATTAAGTCCTGACTAGAGTTGGTTCCGATAGGACCCTCCAATGATTAAGTTAGTTCTCTAACCAACAAGAATGGAGTACTAAAGAGAAATTAGAGTAGAAAGTAGAGAGGAGAGCTTAGAGAGAAAGACATATCTGGAGGATCTCTTTTATAGCTAGAGCTGGTAAGATGGTCTAATCTAAGGTAGGGTCAGGATGAGTTGAGGAAGATGGATCCATAGCTGCTTAAGAATGCTACCCGGCAAGGGCACGCTCCATAGCATGATCTACCAAAGTAGAAAGTCGATCAGACATCTCATCAACTACTCGATGCATAATATCAATAATCTAATCTTCCTCAAGGCGGACAGAACGTGCAGGCCAAATAGATGGACCTGTAGATCTCAGCACGGGCTCAGACACTAGCACGAGCTCCTCTTCATCATCAACTTTGGTTCACTACCCATTTAGCTTTTTGAAACCCATCCTCTTCAAGGAGTTTTCAACATACGTGTCAAAGTGCTTCATCTCCTTGAATGATTCACCCTCCATGTCTACACTGAACTCTCTAAATATGATGGCTACGAACTTTCCATAAGGTAGAGCTGATTTTGCTCTCATTCTTGCCTTTGCATGGTCTTCATCATCAAGGTAGAAAAATTAAATTTTTCTTTCTTCAATATATGATAAAGAATTTCCACATCATTTCTTATCACATAATCAGAGCATCTAATCTAGAGGATAAAAATCTTGCAAACCATGTGATGTAAAAGGTAATGCTCAGTACTAAAATGTTTTGCCAAAATCTCTTCAAAATCCAAAGCATCATCCCTATTAAACAACAGACAAAGTCCTACTTGCCGATCATCTAACCTCTCAGCCCCTTCCACTGGAGTCTTCATTAATTATCCTAGGTTTTTCACTATCAAATTTATCTTGACCCCTTTAACTTCAGTTTCTAGTGATTAAGAACTTATCTTCACATTTTTACAAAACTCTCTCACTAGATTTGGATAAGTGGGCAATTTTAGTGAACACAAGTACTCCTACCCTTGGAATTTGATGCACTCCCCAATCTCAAATCCTTGTTTTTCCAAAAATACAAAATCAATCTTCCTTTCAATGGTCACAACCCTTGAGGCAAATGGTATTACCTTTGAAGGGGATAGCGTGACTTGAGATGGGGGTTGAACGGGAGTAGAGAATGGTGTGGAATGATGGGGCAGTGAGAATGGTGGAGTTCCAATAAGGTGAGTAGCCAAAGAAGGAGGTGAGGAAGGTGGAGACTTGATTGGGGGAACAGAAATTGGATCGGATTGAGGCTGCTCAGTGACGTCCGAATGATTCTTCATCCTCTGCTCATATGACGATAGTTGAAGAGGAGTGATCTTAGGATGAGTGCAAAGTTTCTTCTTCCTCGGTGCCATGGATCCAAATCCAAGTTCTCAAGGTTTTTAGGGCTTTGATTTGAGGTTTTTTGAAGAGAAAATGGATGCCCTAGGGTTCTAAGGTGGGATGGCTAAGAAGAGTGAACAGGAAAATACACAAGGTCCCATGGGTGTTCTATTTTATAAACCAGATTCCTGATATTTAGGCAACTAAGATTAAGTTCTTAATCAACTAAGTCTTAGTCGACTAAGATTTTAGACTTAGTCAGCTTAGTTTGGCATAGAGCTAAATGGTTAAAGTTTCAGTCCAATAGGTTTTGCAATGATACATGCCTTTTCTAATGGAATTAATGCAAAGATGATTTAGGAGAAATTTATCACATTACAACAATCATTTTAACATACAATCATATTCAATAATTTTAACAAAATGGATTAAATAGCCCTAATTGCTTTCTTATGGAACAAAACCTTTTTTTATTTAAGGGTTTAGTAAAAATATTTATAATTTGATTTTCTGTTGGCACAAACTCAAGAGTTATGTCATTGTTTTGTACATGATCTCTAATAAAGTGATGTCTAACCGCTATATATTTTATTCTTGAGTGTAATATTGGATTCTTTGTTAAATTTATAGTACTAGTATTATCACATCGAATAAGAATATTGTTACAAGTGATACCATAGTCCTCTAATTATTGTTTGATCCATAATAGTTGAGCACAATAACTTCTAGTAGCAATATATTCAGCTTCCATTGCAGACAAGATAACTGAGTTTTATTTCTTACTAAACCATAAGATCAAATTTACTTCTAGAAATTAACATGTTCTACTTGTACTCTTCCTATCTAAGCAACATCCAGCAAAATCTGAATCACTATATCCAATTAAATCTAGTGATGATTGTTTTGAGTACCATAAGCCTACATCTTGAGTCTTTATCAAATACTTAAAGATTCTTTTAACTGTAGCTACATATGACTCTTTGGGATTTGATTGATACCACACACACATACATACACTAAACATTATATCAGGCCTATTTGTAGTTAAATGAGCAAAGATCCAATCATACCTTGATATAGTTTGGGATCTACTACTTTTTCTTTTGGATCTAGGTCAAGTTTACAACTTATGCTCATAGGGGTGCCACTACCTCTATTCACCATCCAAATTTTTTTTAGCATTTTCTTTATGTATTTGCTTTGTATTGGTGCAGAATCTGGTTAACGTTGGATCGAGTTGGAGTTGAGGAAGAAGAGGTTGCCGTCGGTGACCTATGAAATAAAGTCCCGTTCGAAGTCGTTAATGGTGGCTCTGATAGGATCCTCTGACGATCAAGTCAGCTCTTCTAGCCAACAAAAATGGAGTGCTCAGAAAAAAATTTAGCACTATTTTGGAAAGAAGAAGAGAGCTTAGAGAAAACATATCTAGAGGATCTCTTTTATAGATGAAACTTGTAACAAACTTGAAAGTGATAGCCATAACTGTTGGATAGTGGGCCACTCGGAGCCACAAGGAGTTTGTTACAGAGAGTAGTGTCCATTATCATGACGTGCCCATTTGTTAGAATTTAATAGTCGAAGTTCAGAGGAAGCAGATATTGGTTGGTGAAGAGCTTTGGCATATATCAATTTCAGAAGAGTTTGGACTCCTCTAAGTTGTTTATGAGTGAGTTGATTCATGCCATGTAGAGAGCTGTAGATTAAAAGGGGTTGACTGAAAGAAATCACCTAGAGGGAATACGACTAGAGGTTATCATTCGGAAGGAATGCTAGTCAAAATTTGGAAATAATCTACTGGAGAAATTTGGATGGAGTTCAACTAATGGAGAAGTCTAGCTGAAGAAAAAGTCTAGAAGGAGTTTAGCTGAAAGAAAAGTCTGGAAGGAGTCCAACAAATGGAGAAGTCTGACTGAAGGAGAAGTCCAGGAGGAGTTTGACTAATGGAGAAGTCTGACTGCAAGAGAAGTCTGGGAGGAGTTCGACTGATGGAGAAGTCCGACTGTAGGAGAAGTCTGGGAGAAGTTTGACTGATGAAGAAGTTTGACCATAGGAGAAATCTGAGAGGAGTTTGACTGATGGAGAAGTCCGACTGCAGAAAAAATCTAGGAGGAGTTCGACTGATGGAGAAGTTCGATTGTAGGAGAAGTCCAAAAGGAGTTCGATTGATGAAGAAGTCACGATGGAGTTTGATTGATGGAGAAGTCCGGAAGGAGTTCAACTGATGGAAAAGTCCAACTTTAGGAGAAGTCCGGTAGGAGTTTGACTGAAGGAGAAGTCTACCTGTAGGAGAAGTTTGAGAGGAGTTTGACTGATGGAGAAGTCCGAAAGGAGTCCAACTGATGGAGAAGTTTAGAAGAAGTTCGACTGACAGAGAAGTGATGATTGAAGCTCTTCTATGATTATAAATTATACTTGGCTAAGCATTAGACCAAACTTTGGTGGGAGCAGAGTTTACCCCCAACAATAGTCCCCTTACTCCCGAGTTTGAAATTCGAAGGAAGAAAGTAAGAAGACGACTGCCAAAGTTCTTTTCTGGGTTCTATGATTATTACAAAACGCAAGGCATTTTGTCATCTTCCATATTGGCACCAGAGTCCCTTTAACACGATCTGACTTGAAGAGATGGATTTTCGAAATTTCCATCAAAGCACTGCTCGAGACATGGCATGATAAAGGCACTGCATATCGCCATTCTTTTATCATGATGCTTGGGACATGCATCGCACGAAGAATGACCAAGGGAGATCTACAATCATGATGGTTCTGGGCCACTTTCTACTATTTAAGTCCTTTCTTTCTCGGTTCTCATCTTCCTTCCCTTCGAGAGTCTTGGTTCCTTCCACCTCCAGCTTTCGTCCTCCTTTCAATCAAGAGTTCTGATTTCTTCCTCCATCCTTCTTGGTTCTGGGTGTTCTTCCGCTTGGTCTTCATTGTGCTCATCGCCTCTTTGTCCTTCTCGACTGACCTAGGTCAGTTCTGCCATCCTTCTTTTTAATTATTCTAGCATCCTTCACTTCTTATTCTCTCAGTTTTCCTTAAGGAATTTTCCGCATCCTTTGCTTCTTAATTTTCGGAGATTTCTCTTAAATTTAGTTTGATCCGGATGTCCTCCAGAACTTTTCAATCTACTGGTTCCTAGAGTTTGTCAGATCCAACCTTCCTTGATCCCGTCCCTGTTACAGTAGTTCACACTGGTGATATGTCTCATCAACCTTTTGTGCTGAATATCATTCCTTGCGTCCTGACCCTGAATGATCTTTTCCTAATTAGGATTCAGTACGGGATCCCTCAGCAATACGACCTTGAACTTCCCACATCGAGTGATCGAGCGAGTTCTCCTCTGGTTGGCTGATTCTACCTATATTTAGAAACTCTGCGTGGCGGACTCTGACTTCTGCTACCTCCTTTCATAGTTGCTCTTTTTCAATTTTTGAACATCTCCCTTGCCTCCGTAGCACCAAATTCTTTTAGGTTTGTGATAGGATTTCTTTCCCACTGTCATCTAGTCAAGGTCCATCTGACCGTTTCACTCTTTAGAAACTTCTATACTTTCAAGCACCATCCTTCTACGAAGGACTGGTGGTACTTCTCCCCTCGATTCGGTAAGAAGGGGTTATTGAATGGTGCTCCTTCTTCCATTCACAACTAGAAGAAAAAGTATTTTTTTTGTGCACTGTCCGACCTTGCTATTAGATCTTCCTCCTTGGGGTCATATTAGGGAGTCAGTTCACCAAGCTCCTAGCTTAGACAGAGCCGACCTTGATTCCTCCAATAAACTCAAAGCATACCGAGCTCCTCTTCTCCCTGATCTTTTGAAATAATAGACCTTGTTTAACCTGGATTTGAGTCCCCTTGATCCTGTCGGTATATTTTTTACCTTTTGGATTCACTTGGTTTCACATTTGTGTACCGTCATTGATTATGATTTCTTCTTAGTTGCAGAAATGGATACTGAAGCTACCACAATGCTTGCAAAGGGGCTTTACGCCTAGAAAAGGAAAGAAAAAGTGCCAAGTGGTAGTTTGAAGAGGACGAAGGTCGGTGCTTCAAGCTCTGTGGCCTCCACTATCACTGCTATTGCTTTTGAGGTTGCTACTAGTGCTGAGGTTCTTCCCATTATCAAGGTTAGCACTGTTGATGCGGATTCCATGCTCTCTACACCCCTAGGCCCTTCTAGTGGGGATCAAGCTCCGAAGCTTCTTGCTGAGGGAGAGACGAGGGAAGGAAAGAAGAAAAAGAAAGCTATCGCGAAGACACTCCGTAAGGATCACTTTAGTGATCTGAATGACAATAATGATGAACGAGGAGAGGATCCTTTCGATGACCCAGAGATTGTCTGAGCTTTAACTGATAAATTTGCCATGCCAGAGGTGGTGGACTGCATGGCCGACCTTGAACTACGGTAGCTCGTCTGAGGTTCTCTCAGAACCCTCCTCAAGGTGATTGCTTCATTGCCCAACTTCTTCTCTTATCTTCTAATTTTTCCTTCTTCTCTCTTCTCTCGTTCTTCTTCCTTTTCTTTTTTTTTTTTAACATCAATCATTTATTATAGCCGAGTCATCAAATGCTCGCCCACATCAAGAGGGCACACCGTCTGGAGGCGAAGGCAGAGAAGGTCCAGGAGGACCTTCGAGCCGAGGTCAGTCATCTTCAGAAAAAGGTCGGTGAGGTTGAGCATCTTGCGGAGGAGAATACGATGAAAATCAAAAGTCTTCAGGGTGTGCTCAGGAAGGAGGAGTTCATCTTGATTGGACTTAAGGCTGCACTGGCTCTGGTGTAGGAAAGAAAGAAAGAAGCTGAGATCAAAGTCACCGAATTGGAAGCTCGGATGGCAAAGTCGATCTCGGAGGCAATGATCTGGGCCATGGAAGAGTTCAAGACCTCTTCCAAAATGAGGAACCTGAATGTTGAGTTTGGCTAGCAGGCATTCATTAAAGATTTTGAGCTTTGCGAGGGCCGAGTTGCCTAAAAATTTTCCAAGCTTGACCTAAGTTTTTTAGAAGAAGAGGAGGCTATCGATGGGGAAGCCAAACCATCCATTGCTGCAGTCGACCCTTCTCCCACTGGAGTGGTCGTAGAACCTTTTGAACATGCTGTTGAGGAGCCTGGATCCTCCGAACCACCAACCGAACTTGCTCCTGAGTCTGCAGCTACTGCAGGAGCACTGAGTTCCCCTACTGCTTCCCCTCTCGAGGTTGGGAGCTTTTAGTTATTGTATTTTCTTTTTATTTCATCCTGTACTTTGAAAAAAATTTTATCAATGAAAGTAAGACTTTTTTTATCAATAGCTTAGAATTTCTTTCATCTGTTGGATGCTATCTCCCATCGATGTTGAGTTGCTGCCTCAAGAAATTCCTTTAAAATTGATAATTAAGAGTTTGAAGAGGAAAATTCATCACGTAAGAAAAAAACTAAAAAAGATAGAAGATGAACTCCAAAGATCTACGAAAAATGCTTCAAAGGCGATGCTTGAAGTCACTTGCCTCCACAAATTACACATGAAGGATTCTGTGAGCTTCAGCATTAAGAAGGATAATTTTGAGAAGGAGTTAACAGAGTTTAAGAAAAGCATCAGTGATAAGTCCTGGGTGTTGATCGCAAAGATCAGCTCTCTCAAAGTTGAACTTGATTCGATAAAAGAGACAATCCGATTGTTGAAGGAGAGTTCATCGTGGTCTTCTGATAAGTCGGGACACGATTGGGATTGATCGAAAAAAAATTTTGAGCTCCAGGGGCAACTTCATGACACTGAAGCTCGGCACGATAATGTAGGATTGACTATAAGGAGAAAACAAGTAGGCTTGAAAGTGAGCTCAAATCGACGAACGAAGAGGTGGCTTATCTTCTGAGGCAATTACACGATAATCAGTAGGCCGGTGCTGATAAAGAGTCGGAGTGGTTATTTTTTGAGGAAATCCTTCCGTGGTCTTTTATTTGCATATGAGAAGGATAAGGCCGAACTCCAACAATTGAAGATCTAGATGGTATACGAGCGTGAAGCTGTGAGGGATGCGAAGGCTGAGTCGGTAGTTAAGGAAATCCGAAGATAATTATTGATGAACCAACAGGATGTATGTAGAGAGTCTGCTAAGAAAGAAAGAACTTAAGGAAGAGATAGTCAGTTTAAAGGAATCTTTGGTGATGGCCAGCAACCCAAAGTCTAAGGGATTAGATCCTTCTTAGAGCTTTGGTCTTTTCCTCCTCGCTTCTGTAACCGGTCTTATAGACCTTCATTTTGTAACAATTCTAACTTTAATAAAAAAATATCTTCTTTAATTATTTTTTTATTTTATTTCTTTGCTTTTCTCCTTCATTTTATTTTTTGTTGGAATAATCATCGAAAAGTAGCTTTTCTCCTGCCTTTTCATGATCGAAGATCTTTATTTGTATCAGGACGATGTTAAGATGATGTTGTCTTTTCATTTCTAGCTTAGTTAATTTTTCTTGATCCTTTTGTCAAGACAAAATCCTTACTTATTCTTGATGAGGTTGGTTTTTACTTTTGCCATGATGAGATTTTTCTCCTATCTCAGGCAACCGAAGGTCTTTGATTTGCTCATATTAGGACAAGAATCTCCTTCTATTAATAGGGCTGCAATGGCATGGTTGGGCTATTGACAGGTCTTCTCCTCTCCTCCTATTTTTAATAACTGAAGATCTTTGGTTTGCTCATGTTAGGACGATGTCCTCCTCCTATCCCTAACATGACAGTAGGGGCACAAATAGGCCATTGAATGGGCCTCTTCCATCATCCCATTTTAAACTAACAAGGCCTTCGACTTTGCTCAAGTTAGGATAAGGTTCTCCTCCTATTCCTAACAAGACCGTAGGGGCACAAATGGGCCATTGAGTGGGCCTCTCCCCTCATCCCGTCATAAATTAACGAGGCCTTCGACTTTGCTCAAGTTTGGATGAGGTTCTCCTCCTGTTCCTAACAAAGCTGTAGGAACATAAATAGGCCATTGAGTGAGCCTCTCTCCTCATCTCGTCCTAAATTAACAAGGCTTTTGACTTTGCTCAAGTTAGGATGAGGTTCTCCTCCTATTCCTAATAAGGCTGTAGGGATACAAATGGGCCATTGAGTGGGCCTCTCCCCTCATCCCATCTTAAATTAATGAGGCCTTACAACTTTGCTCAAGTTAGGATGAGGTTCTCCTCCTGTCCCTATCATGATAATGGGGCACAAATGGACCATTGAATGGGCCTCTCCCCTCCTTCTGTTTTAAATAACTAGAGGTCTTCAACTTGCTCATGTTAGGATAAGGTTCTCCTTATATTCCTAATATGACCCTAGGGGCACAAATGGGCCATTGAATGGGCTTCTCCCATCCTCTAGTCTTAAATAATTAGTAGTCTTCAACTTGCTCATGTTAGGATGAGGTTCTCCTTCTATCCCTATCATGGCAATAGGGGCACAAATGGACCATTGAATGGGCCTCTTTCCTCCTCCTGTCTTAAATAATTGGAGGTCTTCGACTTGCTCATGTTAGAACGAGGTTCTCCTCCTGTTCCTAACATGGCCATAGGAGCATAAATGGACCATTGAATGGGCCTCTCTCCTCCTATCTTAAATAACTAGAGGTCTTCGACTTGCTCATTTTAGGATGAGGTTCTCCTCCTATTCCTAACATGGCCATTTTTTATTGCTTCTTTTCTATCATCACATAGTTTTTGCACCAAGAAACAATAATGTTCAAATGAAGGAGTTTTATTAAGAAAAAATTACTGGTAGTACATTTACAAATTTTTTGAATTTTAAGGTCGTTGGAGTGTTGTTCCTCCGAGCTCCTTCAGGCGATAAGTTTTGGACTGGACGACCTCCTCTACTTCATACGGACCTTCCCAATTTGGAGCAAGCTTTTTTTAATTCTGAGGTTGTGAAATAGCTACTCGCCGAAGTACCAAGTCTCCCACTTTGAATATTTTGCCTTTGACTTTTGAGTTGTAGTAGCAAGCTACTTTTTGCTTGTAGACCACCATCCGAATTTGAGCTTTTTTTCATTTTTCTTCCACTAAGTCGAGGTTAGCCCTTAGGTCCTATGAGTTGCACTACTCATTGAATGCCGTGACTCATGCTGATGGAAGTTTAAGTTCTATCAAGATGATAGCTTCAGTTTCGAAGGCCAAAGCAAATGGAGTTTCTCCTATTGACAATCTTTGGATAGTTCGGTAAGCCTAGAGCACATGATGTCCCTTTTGCCCTCTCAAGCTTTGTTTTGATACCTTACAGTAGGGTTCTGTTAGTTACTTCAGCCTCTCTGTTTGCCTGTAGGTGAGCCACTAATATAAAATAATGAGAGATATTTAGATCTTCATAGAATTCAGCAAATCTCGTCGCTCCAGCAAATTATCGCCTATTATCTATTATGAGGGTCCGAGGTAGGTCGAATCTGCAAATAATCAACTTCCAGATGAAGTCCTACACTTTTGCTTCAGTTATTTTTGTCGAAGGTTTTGCTTCAACCCACTTTGTGAAATAGTCTATTGCCACCAAGAGGAACTTTCATTGTTCGGACGTCATTAAAAAAAGTCTAAGTATATCCATTCTCAATTGTGCAAATGGCCATGCGGCACTCAAGGGTGTAAGTTCGGAGGTTGGCTATCTTTGGATGTTTGCATTTCTTTGGCAGCAGTTACATTTTTTGACTATTTCATAGAATCATAGTACAAGGTCAGCTAATAGTAACCCTACCAAAGTAGTCTTTGTGATAAAGATCTAATCCCTACATGACTTTCGTAGATTCTCTTGTGTACTTCCCATAATGCAAAATCAGCTTCTAAAGGTCGGAGACATCTCAAGAGTGGTAAAGAATACGATCTTTTATACAGCTTATCTTCATACAGAACATACCGGAAGGCTTGGTTTCTGAGTTTTTGAGCTTCTTTTGGATTATAAGAAAGAACTCCATCTTTAAGATAGACAATCAGTGGATCAATCCAACATGGCTCATGGTCGATCGTGTATCGATCGATCTACATTACAAATTATGGTTCCTCCAGACTTGGGCATTTCAGAACTTCAAAGAATACTTCCTTAGGTAGTTTGGCCGAGGCTAAAGTGGCCAGTTTAGAGAGAAGGTCATCTCTGGTATTTTCTGCCCTTGGAATCTATTGGATGTTAAAACTGTTGAAGATTGAAATCAAGTTCTTCATTTTGTCAAGATATTTCATCATGCTTTCCTCCCGTGCTTCATAACTACTGCTAATTTATCCGACCATCAATTGGGAATCATTGAAGATTTGGAGCCGATCTACTTCTAACTCTTTAGCTATCTTTAACCCAGTGATCAACGCTTCATATTCGACCCCATTATTAGTTACAGAGAATTCAAAGCATAGTGCATATTCGGATGATCCCCTCTAGGTTAACAAAGATCAGCCCTGCGCCTGCACCAGAAGCATTGGATGAGCCATCCATATATAAGGCCCAAAAATCTTTAGGAAGATCGGCTCTTTCTTTAGAGGAGCTCGACTGCAACCATGAATTGCTCGTTTCATTCTATTCAAGCTCGACTTCATCAGGAATGGTGCATTCCACTACAAAATCTTCCAATATTTGGACTTTGACTGACGGCTGAGGTTGGTAGTTAATGTCGAATTTGGTGAGCTCAATTGCCCATTTTGCTATTCTTCTAGAGGCATCTATTTGATGGAGAGCTACCTTGATTGGTTGATTAGTAAAGAGGATTATGGTGTGCCTCCAAAAATAAGATTAGAGTCTCCAGGCTGCAATCAATAGAGCATAAGTCAGTTTTTCTAACTTAATATACCTAATCTTGGCATCTCTCAGGATCTAGTTTATGTAGCAGATCGATCGCTATACTTTCACTTCTTCTTTAACTAAGACCACTGCCAGAGCTGCTAGGAAGACCGCTAGGTATAGAAATAATTCTTCTCTAGATTTGGGCTTAGCTAATAGGGGAGGTGAGCAAAGATAGTCCTTAAGCTCTTTAAAGGCATGCTAGCATTCGGTGGTCCAGTAGAAGTTCTTTGGTTGCTTGAGAACTTGAAAAAAGGGAATGCATCACTCGGCCGACCTTGAGATAAAGCAATTCAAGGCTGCCACCTTTTCAGTCAGGCGTTGAACTTCTTTGATGAATTTAGGAGCCGTCATCTCTTGAATGGCTTGAATCTTCTTTGGATTTGCTTCAATCCCGCATCTTGACACCATGAACCCCAAGAATTTCTCTGAAGTCTCTTTCTTCAAGTCGGCATCTGAGGAATTGACCCAGCCAGCCTCTTCTGATGAGCTCCTCGATCTCATCTTGGAGCTGAATGCATTCTTTAGTATCATGGTCGTGGTCACGATGGTAGAGATAGTACTTGTTAGGATTGTGCTTGTTAGGGTGAGTGCACATCCTTTCAGGCCTCGGTAGTTGCTTCTTGATCTCTATCAATACTTGCATTTTTGGAGCATTGAGGGGGGCATAGCTGTGAAACCTTCTGTAAGGAGAACTTCTTCATGCCCTTCTGTACAGGCTTCTTTGATGATGAGGTCGAGGAGGAGTTCGGGCTCACTAGCGCTCGAGGGGAGACCCTGAGCGTGGTCGAACTTCATTCGATCCTTCATCAGCTGTGGGCTTATTAGACTCGCCCATCTACCACTCTTCTGTGGCTTTCTCATCCTTCAACTTGAAGGCTTCTTCCGCTCGGACATATCCTTCAGCCCGAGCTAGCAGATCAGCAAAGTCTCTAGGGTACTTCTTCTCCAAGGAGAATAGCAAATCATTCTTCTGAAGGCTGCCCTTCAGCACGACCATTGCAACAGACTGGTCTAGATTCTAGACTTTCAGTGTGGCAGCATTGAAGTGATTGACATCAGCCCGGATGGACTTCCTTTCCTTCTGCTTGATGTTGATGAGGAAGTCCGAACTTCTCTGGGGATGTTGGCTGCTAACAAAATGAGCCACAAACTGATGGCTCATCTAGTCAAAGAAGAAGATCGTACCTAGCTTCAATGTCAAGTACTAGTTTCTTGCTGCTTCCTTCAAGATAGATGGAAAAGCTCGACATAAGATGATGTTTGATGCACCATAGAGCAGTATCATGGTCCGAAAGGCCTCCGGGTGATCGACCGGATCAGAGGTTCCATCATAGCTTTCAAATTAGGGAAGCTTGAAGTTCGATGGAATGGACTCTTACATAATTCTAAAAGAAAAAGGACGATCGGTGCAGATGTCGTCATGGCGAGCCAGAGCGACATGGTGGAGTTTCTCAATCCATCAGTTCATCTCTTGCAGTTTTTGATCGAGGACATCATCTCGATCGTAGATCTTGAAAGGCTTCTGGCTGTAGATGGGGAAGGTCTCCTCTAGAGAAAAATCATGATCTGAACAAGAATCCTCTACTCTCTATTTCCCTTTTCCAAGGGCAATGGGTATGCTAGCCTAAGTGTGCCTCCTTGGGATCGATTCCTAACATCCCGATGGTGGGTTTTCTGGTGGAACCGCTATCGAAGGTTGCTGCATGGCCTGCACCATTTCGATGAGACCCTGAATCTGCTGCATCAATAGGTTAAACTACTTCGAATCTACCATGGCCACCAATGAAGGTGGAGGTTGCAGCACCGACGATGGAGCGGGAATGGATAGATTTGGCTCAAATCTGATGGTAGAAGCGATAGATCTTCAGGCAGTTGCCTTCTTTGGAGGCATTTCTTGGGATTGAGGGAGAGGATGGAGATGAACCTTGAAGAAGAAGATCCACAAGATCGATTGAGCACTCCTTTACATTTAAGGATTTACAAATGGGCCCTTCTTCTAGTGCCAATCCTATTAATATAGAATCTGGTTAACGTCAGATCGAGCTAGAGTTGAGGAAGAAGAGGTCGCCGCTGATGACCTATAAAATAAAGTTCCATCCAGAGTCGATGGTGGTGGCTCTGGCAGGACCCTCCGATGATCCAGTCAGCTCTTCTAGCCAATAGAAATGGAGTACTTAGGAAAGAATTTAGCAGAGTTTTGGGAAGGAGAAGAGAGCTTAGAAAAAATGTATCTGGAGGATCCCTTTTATAGATGGAGCCTATAACAAATTTGAAAGTGATAGCCATAACCATCGGATAGTGGGCCACTCGGGGCCATGTGAAGCCTGTTACAGAGAGTAGTATACATTATCATGATGTGCCCATTCGTTGGGATTTAATAGTTGAAGTTCGGAGGAAGCAAGCATTGGTTAGAGAAGAGCTTTGGCATATATCAATTCTAGAGGAGTTTGGACTCCTCTATGTTATTTATGAGTGAGTTGATTCATGCCATGTAGAGAGCTGTAGATTAAAAGGGGTTTGACTGAAAGAAATCACCTAGAGAAAATACGACTAGAGAAGATCATTCGGAAAGAATGCTAGTTGAAATCTAGAAGTAATCCGCTAGAGGAATCCGGATGGAGTTTGATTGATGGAGAAGTTTGGAAGGAGTTCGACTGATGGAGAAGTTTGGAAGGAGTCCAACTGAAGGAGAAGTCTGGGAGGAGTTTGGCTAAAGAAGAAGTTTGGAAGGAGTCCGATTGATGGAAAAGTCCGAATGAAGGAGAAGTCCAAGAGCAGTTCAACTGATGGAAAAGTTTGGCTGCAAGAGAAGTTTGGGAGGAGTTCGACTGATGGAGATGTCCAATTGCAGGAGAAATCCAGGAAAAGTTTGACTGATGGAGAAGTTTGACTGTAGGAGAAGTTCGGGAGGAGTTTGACTGATGAAAAAATCCAGAAGGAGTTTGACAGATGGAAAAGTCCAGCTGTAGGAGAAGTCTGAGAGGAGTTTGACTGATGGAGAAGTCTAACTATAGGAGAAGTTCGAAAGGAGTCCGACTGATGAAGAAGTCTGGCTGTAGGAGAAGTCCGAGAGGAGTTAAATTGATGGAGAAGTCCAGCTACAGAAGAAGTCTTTGAGGAGTTTGACTGATGGAGAAGTTCGATTGCAGGAGAAGTCCGAAAGGAGTCCAACTGATGGAGAAGTCTAGAAAGAGTTCGACTGATGGAGAAGTGGCGATTGAAGCTCTTCTGTGATTACAAATTATACTTGGCTAAGTATTAGACCAAACTTCAACGGGAGCAGGGTTTACCCCCAACCCTTTTGTTGATGAAGATCCCCTTATGTAATTTCTTAATTTGAAGTTCAAGAAAGAAATTGAGTTTCTCATTATACTCATCTCGAACTCTCCCAACATAAGTCCAGCAAATTCTTTACATAAATTTTCATTAGTAGCTCCAAACATAATGTCATCAATATATAATTATATAATTAATAAATTATTTATTTTTTTAATAAATAATATTTTATCTATATTTTTTTAAAATCATTGTTAAATAAAAATTTGCTCAATCTATCATACGAAGCCCTAGGAGCTTGCTTTAATCCATAGAGTGCTTTCTTATGCCTATAAACATGATTTGGCAATTCTTGATTTTCAAAATCTGGAGGTTGTTCTACATAAACTTCCTCCTTAATTAATCCATTCAAGAACGCATTTTTTACATCCATTTGAAAAAGTTTGAAATTCATATAGCAAGCAAATGATAAGAGTAATCTAATAGCTTCAAGTCTAGCTACAGGTGCAAAGGATTCATCAAAGTCAATTCCTTCCTCTTGATTGAATCCTTGTGCAACCAGTTTAGCCTTGTTTCTAATTACATTGCCCTTTCATCAAGTTTATTTCTAAAGATCCATTTAGTTTCAATTATAAGAAAGTTTTTAGATCTTTTAACTAGTTCCCAAACTTTATTTCTTTCAAATTAGTTTAACTCTTCTTGCATTAATAATATCCAATTTGAGTCTTTTTCAGCTTTAATTATATTCTTAGGTTCTAAGTGTGATACAAATGCAATATGATTCATAGCTTTCCTAAGGGATGATCTAGTTTTAACTCTATGAGATGGATTACCAATAAATAATTCTTTGGGATGATTGTGATCAAACTTCCATTCCTTTGGTAAATTAGATGTACTTTGCTCTTCTTAGGATTGTTGCTCCCTTTCTTCTACATCTTGCTTTTCTCCTTCTTATTCTTGTGAAGGTGTATCTTCAAGTGTCATATTCTTCAATTTTTTTTCTAGATTATCTGCATCCATATCAAGTTCTTTTTCTCTTGCTTTAAGAGAGTTAGTTTCATCAAAGATGACATGCACGGATTTCTCTACAACTAATATTCTTTTATTAAATACTCTATAAGCTCTACTATTTGTTGAATAACCTAGGAAAATGCCTTTATCTGATTTTGCATCAAATTTACCTAATTTATCTTTACCATTTATCAAAATGAAATATTTACATCCAAAAGCTTTAAAATATGAAACATTAGGTTTCTTTTCTTTGTAAAGATCATATGGAGTTTTCTTCAAAATAGGTCTAATTAAAGCTCTATTTAGCACATAGCATGTAGTGTTAATAGCTTCCATCCAAAAATATTTTGGAAGGTTATTTTCATAAAGTATTATCTGTGCCATTTCAATTAATGTTCTATTCTTTCTTTCCACTATCCCATTTTGTTGGGATGTCTTAGAGGCTAAAATGTTATGGTTTATTCCATTCTTAGAACAAAAACTTTCAAATTTTTGATTTTTAAATTCGTGCCATGATCACTTCTTATGTTCAAAACATTACATTCTTTTTTCTTTATTATTTTGTTAAATAGCTCAACAAATATATCAAAAGTATTATCTTTATGAGATAAAAACAAAACCTAAGTATATCTTGAAAAATCATCAATTACAACAAAGTAATATCTTTTTCCTTCTAGACTAGTAGTTGAAATTGGTCTAAATAAATCCATATGAAGTAATTGTAGAGGTCCAGTTGTTGAGATAATATTCTTGGATTTGAAAGATGATTTTGTTTATTTCCTAAGTTGACATGCTTTACAAATCTTATTCTTTTCAAAGTTTATTTTGGGTAAGCCTTTTATCAAATCAAGCTTAATTAATCTAGACAATGAGTCCATGCTTACATGACCTAGCCTATTATGCCATATCCAAGTAGATTTATTTACTTTAGCATTCATAAGCAATAAGATATTCAACATTTTTATTTTTGAATTCATCAAGATCAATAATATAAACATTGCCATGTCTTTTTTCTATGAACTTAATGCTATCATCAAATGAATTAGTTACTATGCAATGAGATGATTTAAATGAAATATTGAAATTTCTATCACATATTGACTAATACTAAGTAGGTTATACATGATAAGTGGTAAAAATATACTAATAAAAAGTATTAAATTATAAAATAAATTAATCTATTTTTTTATAAATTGATACTTTTGTTAATCTTATGTAGGAAAGAAGGCCACCAATATAAAGATCTTATTTTTTTGGTTCAGATGAAATAAATTTTAGGCAAAATGGACTTCAAATGAGCCCAAAAATGAATTTCAAAAGAAATAAAAAAAAAGAAAAAAGAAAAAAGTCGATCTGATTCAAATCGGTTCAGAAAAATTGGCTCAACAGACCGCCCGATCTGACCACACCCAGTAGACCACCCACTAATGCAACGTTGATGCCAAGCTAACGTCAGCATTTTTTGCGGCACATGGTGGACCATTTGGAGGGCATTTTGAGGATTTTATATGAAGAAGCGTGCTCTAATTGGCTGAAGAAAGCAGTGGTCCATGCAACATCGGGCTCACGCATGGTCTATAGAGGGTAATTTGGAAATTCTGCCTAATCCGATGGATGCCTTTCACTGAGATTTGATCGAACGACTGACAAATGTGCACTGACGAATGGCATCCATGGCTTCCGATCGAGATCCAATGGTTGAGATTCATCCCAACTTATAACTATGAATCAGAGGCTTCTTTGTGCATGATTTAACGGCCCAAATTCAATCCAAAGATTGATCCAATGGCTGTCATGAATTCCTACTTGATCTGAGATATTTTAAAGGATTTTTAAGCAATTTTTGATCCATTGGATGCTGATCTGAAGGCCAGAATCATCCAGGATTTTAATTTGACTTATGTTAAGAGTTTTAGACCTAATTTAGTTAGGATTTCTTTCAAAAATCCACCTCTTAGCCTATAAAAAGGAGGGCTACCTGCTGTTGTCGGAGAGAAAAAAAGAGATAGAGAAGAAAAAAAGAGACAGAGAGAAGAAAAAAAGAGACAGAGAGAGAAGAGAGAGGCAGAAAGAGAAGAGAGAGACTGAGAGAGAATAGAAAGTTTTGAATAAAGATTTTTGAGAGAGAGAAAAGGAAGGACTTTTAATATTTTATTCTTTTCTTCTTTCAACAATCAAGACATCGATCAAGGAGCTTCTCTTCTTCTTCACCAAGTTTTCCACACCAAGAGCAACGGACAATCATTTCAGCAATTAAATAGTCTAATATCTTTATATTTTTTATTTTATTTGCTATTTTTGAACTTGATATCATGAACTAAATTTTCTTTTACTAAGGCTAAGGTGTAGTCACTCTTTTGATGCAATATTCAGTATGATTTATTTTTAATATTAAATTTTATTCATAAGGAGTATATAAATCTGATCTTAATGCTTTTAGATTACTGACCATTTTCTAATTGATTTGATGAACATAGATGTTATGGACCAAATACATCTATGTTATTGCTTCTTGATTATATACCTTGTATTATGAATCAAATTAGAATTCATATGTATGTGGGAATTTTAGTGCGCTTTTGATGCAGCATATTTTAATTAGAGGATTTCACAAAACTTAATGCATTAATATTTATTTAAATTACATCTAGACCAAAGGATAATTAATAAATATTGATAGTTTTGCTGTGCCTGGACCAAAGGGTAGTGAATAAATTAGGAGACTCCACTGTCACATGAAATAAAATTAATTTAATAACCTGAATATTGTGTTGAATGAGTTGGTGAACCGATTGTCTTAGTAACCCATTGCTTTTAAGTATAAAATCCTAATAATTACACTCTCTCTATTTTCTTAAAATTTTTAATTATTTTTTTATTTTATTCTTTAATTTCTTATTCTCATAAATCGGTCTTCTAAATAAAGCATAGGAAAGAGCTTTTTAGTACTTATTTTCTAATCCTCTAGGAATGATACTCTACTCATTTACTTTATTTCTTGATCGACTGGTGCACTTGCCATAGCTATAAATTAGCACGCATCAAGTTTTTGGCATCGTTGCTAGGAATTGTGTCTAAAATAATATTAAAATTTTGATCCTAGCTTTACTTTAAAATTTTATTTTTAATTTTTATTCTCACTTTATTTTTTTTAAAAAAAAAATTGGTTCAGTGCATGACACATACTGGACATAGTAACTTACTACCTTTAGATCCAGAAATTGAAAGGACCATTAGAAGACTACAACAGAAAAGAAACATGACAGCTGAAGATCCTAACGACATTAATCTAGGATTGGATATGATGATCGAGGGACAGTATGAAGCTATTCGACCAGTACATCATCCATTAAATGATTATATCACACCATCTATAGATGATGCAGCTTCGAGCATCAAGAGACCGCCTGTGCGAGCAAACAAGTTCAAAATAAAATCGATGATGATCTAGATGATTCAATCAACTATCCAATTCAGTGGACATGTGCATGATGATCCGACTGCCCATATTTCTAACTTTCTTGAACTTTGTGATACTTTTAAAATTAATGGGATGTCGGATGATGCTATTAGATTAAGGTTATTTCCTTTCTCTTTATGGGACAAAGCTAAAAGTTGGCTTTATTCTCTTCCTACAGACTCTATCACAACTTGGGATGTCCTAGCCCAAAAATTCTTAGCCAAGTACTTTCCACCTTCCAAGACTACCAAGATGCGCATCGATATCACTTCTTTTATGTAGATGGACATGGAGATACTATATGAGGCTTGGGAGCATTTCAAAAAATTATTGAGGAGATGTCCACATCATCAACTACCCATATGGCTTCAGGTACAAACCTTTTATAATGGTTTATCTCCTACTAATCGTTCTATGATTGATGCAGTAGCAGGAGGAACTATTAATCAAAAAATGGAGGAAGAAGCCTTCGATCTGATCGATGAGATGGCATCAAATAGCTATTAGTGGCAAATAGAATGCATGATGCTAAAAAGACCAGCAGCTGTGTAGGGAGTAGATTGCGTACCAACCTTACTAGCTGAAATTGCAGCCCTTAGAGCCAAAGTCAATAACTTAAAGGGAATAGCTATGCATATTCAGAGCATCACCTATGACTTGTGTAGAGGAGGATACGATACGAGCAATTGCCAGACAGGTAATCCTTTTGCTAAAGCAACTGATACAGCTAATTATATTGGTAATTTTTTTAGGCTGCAACAAAACAATCCCTACTCCAACACATACAATCAAGGGTGGAGGCAGCACCCAAATTTCTCATGGAGCAATCAAAATGCAGCACAACTGCCACCCCCGGGGTTCCAAGTACTTGAAAAGAAGTCCAACATAGAAGAGCTGATGGTCAAATTTATGCAAAATCAAGAAGCAACTATAAAAAATTTAGAAGCCAAACTTAGATAGGACCAAGCAGTAGCAATTCAAAACTTGGAGATGTAAATAGATCAAATGGCTAAGATAATCTTCGAGAGACCTCAGGGATCCTTGCCCAGCAACACGGAGACCAATCTAAGGGAGCAAGTCAATGCTATCACCCTAAGAAGTGGTAAAAAGCTAGAAGAGCCACATCAGAAGAAAGAGACTGAAGAGCCAACTATAAATAAGGAACCATCAACTAAAATTCATCAGTCACCAAAACAACCAGTAGATGGATGGTCTCTAGGTATACAGTTTGCTGATCCAAATTTGAAGCCCTACGTGTCGCCACTACCATTCCCAGAGAGACAAATATAGCATCTAGATAAGAAATTTTCTAACTTTTTTCAAAATATTAAAGAATTTACATATTAATATTCCTTTTATAGATGCTATCACTCAAATGCCCAAGTATGCCAAGTTTCTCAAAGAAATCCTAACAAATAAGAAAAAGCTGAAGGAGCATGAGAGAATAAATTTGAATGAAGAATCTCAGCAATACTTCAAAATAAATTACCACAGAAGCTAAAAGATCCAAGGAGTTTTACTATCCCTTGCATTATTGGTGATTGTAGTTTTGATAAAATTTTATGTGATTTAGGAGCAAGTATTAATCTCATGCATTTTTCTATTTTTAGGAAGCTGGGTCTAGGAGAACCGAAGCCTACCACTATTACTCTTCAATTAGCAAATAGATCCATCAAATATCCAAGAGGTATAGTAGAGGATGTCTTGGTAAAGGTAAACAAGTTTATTTTTTCTATTGATTTTATTGTTCTTAATATGAAAGAAGATTATGATGTACCTCTTATTTTAGGGAGACTCTTTTTAGCTACTGGAGGAGCTTTAATAGATGTTCAATAAAAAAAATTAATTCTTAGAGTCCAAGATGAATAAGTTACTTTTAATATTTTTAAAGTTATTAAACATCCCAATGATAATCAAACTTATTTTTGTATAGATGATATTGAAATTCAGTATATGAGAATTTTGTAGAAAACGGGTTTGAGACTATAAAAGCTAGCAATGTCCAATTGAAAAAGGGCTCGACCAAACATGAAAGTATTCCAATTGAAGCGGCACCAGATTGATTCAACTCAGAATTCAAAGAAAGTCAAGCTGAAGACTATAAATCAGAACTACTAGATAGGTTGTTTCTTTTCTTTTTAGTTTTGATCATTTTTTTCTTTTATTTTTCAGCAATTTGTTGTTGCTCTTTTACTATTTTGGTGTGTATTTTAAATTTTGCAGAGAAGAATCAATGAGAGCTCAAGCAAAATTTCAAAGCTCCAAAAAACTAGACTGAACCAAATCAGGTGTATTCCTTCCTATCCTTTATTGCATCCTTTATTTTTCTTTCTCCACTAAGATAATGTAGAATAAGTTAGGAATAAATTTAAAAAAAATTATTAAACCATGTGTCAAGAAGAAAATCTTAAGCAAGATAGACAGGATAAGTGATAAAAGATAGAAGTATCTGCTAATGAATGTAATGAATTAAAGAAGTAAACTAGTTGGTCAAACCTTTAACAGTCCACTTAGATCATCAAAAGACTATTAGCACTTCTAATTGCACATGCACACTAACAAGGCAAAGTAGGTATTGATTATAAGGCTAACTGAGGATTCAATTATTACTAGAAATTGATAATTAATATATATTCTAATCAAAGAAACTTGAATTTAAGGAAAGAGCTATCTGCCTAAAAATCAAGTGCAAAAGATAGAGTATATATGGATTGCCCAAAGCCTAGTAACTGGATCTCTGCACCTAGGTCAAGTGTGAAAATTCATGTAAAATGGTGAAGGAAAGTTCAGGATGCTCAGCACATAAAAAAAAAAGGTAGTGTGAAAGCTACCTTAATTTATGAGTATAAAATTGAGAATGTATAGAAAATTGACCAAAATAGGTGATAAGAGAGGATACTTTTGTCCTTTAATTTAACACTAAAATGCTAAAGTTAGTCATCACGAACATAAGTACTGTAAATCTTTGATGTACTCTAAGAAAATTTTTAATTATATTGACTGCAAAATTTGATTCTGAAGTTCAATGTTTAGTTAGCGGTATTTTCTAAACTTTTTGACCTTTAGTCCTAGATTTTATCTTTTTGATGGATAATCTTATTAAAATATGGTATTAAATAAAACATTGCTAAAGGACTAGCAATGACTAAGTTAGGGGGTGTGATAAGTGGTAAAAATATACTAATAAAAAGTATTAAATTATAAAATAAATTAATATATTTTTTTAAAAAATTAATACTTTGGTTAATTTTATGCAGGAAAGAAGGCCACCAATATGAAGATCTTATTTTTCTAGTTCAGATGAAATAAATTTCAAGCAAAATGGCCTTCAAATGAGCCCAAAAATAAATTTAAAAAAAAATAAAAAAGAAAAAAAAGAAAAAAAAGAAAAAAAAAAGTCGGTCCGATTCAAATCGGTTCAGAAAAATTGGCTAAGCAGACCACCCGATTCGACCGCACCCAGCAGACCGCCCACTAACGCAATGTTGATGCCAAGCTGACGTCAGCATTTTTTGCGGCACACGATGGACCATTTGGAGGGCATTTCGGAGATTTTATATGGAGAAGCACGCTCTGATTGACTGAAGAAAGCAGTGGTCCATGCAACACCGGACTCGTGCATGGTCTACTGAGGGTAATTTGAGAATTCTACCTGATCCGATTGATGCCTTTCACTGAGATTTGATCGAACGGCTGATAGTTGTTCGCTGACGAACGGCATCCATAGCTTCCGACCAAGATCCAATGGTTGAGATTCATCCCGACTTATAACTAAAAATCAGAGGCTTCTCTGTGCATGATCTGACAGCCCAGATTCAATCCAAAGACTGATCCAATGGCTGCTATGAATTTCTACTTGATTTGGGATATTTTAAAGGATTTTTAAGCTATTTTTGATCCGTTGGATGCTGATCTGAAGGCCAGAATCATCTAAGGTTTTAATTTGACTTATGTTAAGAGTTTTAGACCTAATTTAGACCTAATTTAATTAGGATTTCTTCCAAAAATCTACCTCTTAGCCTATAAAAAGTAGGGCTACTTGCTGTTGTCGGAGAGAAAAAAAGAGATAGAGAGAAAAAAAAGAGACAAAGAGAAGAGAGAGGCAGAAAGAGAAGAGAGAGATAGAGAGAGAAGAGAAAGTTTTGAATAGAGATTTTTGAGAGAGAGAAAAGAAAGGACTTTTAATTTTTTATTCTTTTCTTCTTCCAACAATCAAGACATCGATTAAGGAGCTTCTCTTCTTCTTCATTAAGTTTTCCACACCAAGAGCAACGGACAATCAATTTCAGCAATTAAACAGTCTAATTTCTTCATGCTTTTTATTTTATTTGCTGTTTTTGAACTTGTTATTATGAATTAAATTTTCTTTTACTAAGGCTAAGGTGTAGCCATTCTTTTGATTTAATATTCAGTATGATTTATTTTTAATTTTAAATTTTATTCATGAGGAGTATATAAATCTGATCTTAATGCTTTTAGATTACTGGCCATCTTCTAATTGATCTGATGAACATAGATGTTACGGAAAGTACATCTATATTATTGCTTCTTGATTATATACCTTGTATTATGAATCAAATTAGAATTCGTATGCATGCAAAAATTTTAGTGCACTTTGGATGCAGCGTATTTTAATTAGAGAGTTTCACAAAATTTAATGCATTAATATTTATTTAAATTACATCTAGACTAAAGGATAATTAATAAATATTGATAGTTTTACTATGCCTAGACCAAAGGATAGTGAATAAATTAGGAGACTCCACCGTCACATGAAATAAAATTAATCTAATAATCTGAATATTGTATTGACTGAGTTGGTGAACTGATTGCCTTAGTAATCCATTACTCTTAAGTTTAAAATCCTAATAATTACACTCTTTCTATTTTCTTAAAATTTTTAATTATTTCTTTATTTTATTCTTTAATTTTTTATTCTCATAAATCGGTCTTCTAAATAAAGCATAGGAATGAGCTTTTCAGTACTTATTTTCCAATCCTCTAGGGACGATACTCTACTCATTTACTTTATTGCTTGATCGACTGGTGCACTTGCCATAGCTATAGATTAGCATGCATCAGTGTATTAAACCATCAACAAGCAATACATTTTCTATACAAGTAGAGGGTGTGATCAAAATATTACCAAGATCAATAATTTTGTCTTTACCATTGTCTCCAAATGTCGCAACATCTCCATCCATTGCTTCAAGAGAGATAAATTAAGATCTATCTATCATCATGTGCCTCGAACATCTGTTATCTAGATACTATCTTCTTTTAGCTCTCATGGATGCCAAGCACATCTATACAAAGAATCAAGTAAATTTAGATACCCAAGTTAACTTGGATCCTTTAAGGTTAGTACAAATGATTCCTTTTGAAATCCAAACTTGTCTTATCTTTAATTTATTTATATTAAACTTCTTATTTGCATTTATTTTGCATTCAACTGCTTTGTGTCTAATTTTGTTATATTTAAAGCAAGTTATGGTTTTACTTTGATTTTGAGATCTTTCAAATACATTCTTTATGAATTTTTGTTTTCTTTGTGGATTATATCCTAATCCCACTTTATTAAAAACCATTCTTTGATTATCAATCAACATTTGAAGATTTTTTGAACTAATCATTTATCTATCCTCAATTGATCTTAGTCTTACTATCTCATCTTGCAAGGATACATTTTTTTCATTAGATTCAACTAATTTATTTTATAGTTCTTTCATATTTTCTTCTACTTTAGCTTTATCTTTGGTTAAGAGTTTTTTTAGTTCTTTATTCTTATGTGATAGCTTCCTAAAGTCATTAATTAATTCATTGAAAGCATCATATAATTCTTCAAATGTAAAATCTGAAATTAAAGTATCATCATTTACCTCATCAATATTATGTGCCATAAGGCAAAGGTTTGCCTTTTCTTCTCTTTGATATTCTTCCTTACTTGAGGAAGAGTCCTCATTATTGCTCCATGTGGCTTTATATGCTTTCTTCTTTGTTCTCTTGAAACTTTTCTTTAACATGGGACAGTCCATTTAGAAGTGTCCGAGTTTCTTGTACTCATAGCAAAAAGGTAATTATTTCTTTTCTTTTTTCTTATCTTTCTTTTTGCTACCTTCTTCTTTATTGTATCTTTTTTTAGGCTCAAATTTCTTCCTTCTTTTCATGAACTTCTTGAATCTTCTTGCTATCATGGCCATATCCTCATCATCTTTCGAGTCTTCTTCAGAATCACTCTCTTCTTCATGGATAGAAGCAGCCTTGAGGGCTATGATTTTCTTTTTCTTCACCTCTTCATTCTTTTCTTAATTCATATTTAGCTCATGGTTCATAAGAGATCCAATGAGCTCTTCCAAAGCTAACTTATTTAAATCCTTTGCTTCTTGAATAGCAATCACTTTTGGCTCCTAATTCTTCGGCAAGGACCTACGGTGAATCTTGTAAAATTTTAGTGATAGTTTCATGTGGTTTCATTTTGAATAATTCATACTAGCATACCAACATGTTTATCTTGGATTATTTGACTTGATTAGTACGCTCATGAGTAACTTCAAGTCTATCCCAAATTTTTTTGGTGGATGAACAAGTTGATATTCTATTAAACTCATTTGTATCCAAAGCATAATATAATACATTCATTGCTTTGGCATTGAGTTGTGCTTCTCTTTTGTCATGTTCATCCCAATCCTTTTCGGACTTTAGAATGGACATGCCATCAATTATGATTATGGGTGTATAAGGATCTTTCACTATGACATTCCACATGTCATAGTATTATGCTTGAATAAATATTCTCATTTTTTCTTTCTAATAGGTATAATTATTTTCACTGAAAAGCAATGGTCCATTGGTTGATTGCCTTTCAACCAATGAATTCTCAATTGGGTTTGCTATTAAATCTTTGGCTCTATGACCATTAGATCAACAACTAATATTAGAGCTCTCACTCTGATACCACTTGTATTCCAAGGATGGCTATGCAAGAGGGAGGTGAATTAGGTATTTAAAAATATAAACTATGAATATGCTAAATTTTAATGTAATGTGTTTGGTGAGATAATGTGAAACACAAGTATACAATGAGAGCAATATAAATAACACAATAACAAACACAAGAGACCAAGCTTTTATAGTGGCTCGATACCAAACTCGGCACCTATGTCCACTCCTTAAGTAAACTACTTGAGAATTTAACTATAATCACTCAATTAATTATAGTTTGATTATTTTTATTGGGCTCACAATCCAACATGGTTGGTTTTGACTTAGGCTCACCAACTACAACCTTTATAATGATTATTTTCTTGGGCTAATAATCAACCCCGATTGGCTTTTACCTAGACTCACTAATCAAACCTTTATAATGTCCAACTCTAGGCTTTGACCAACCCCAAGCTTTTCATCCCAAGAAACTTATAAATAAATAAAAATGCAATTAGAATAAGAAAAGAAATTTAGAAAGAAAAACTCAATGAAGCTCAAAAGAAGAGTTTGTGAATGGAAGGCTTGGTTGCTCTTTGCTCTTTTTCTTAAATGCTTGAGAGAAGTTGGTGAAGGTCTTCAATGATTTTTCTTTGACTTCTCTCACTTTGAAGATGATTGGAAGGATAAGATAATCTCAAGAAAGTTATTCCTTCACTTTACTTAATGGATCTTAATGAATAAACTTGGTGTAAGCTTGAAGGCTCTTGAATGTATATTCTAAAACTTCTTGTTGAAGTTTTTAAAAGTCTCTTATATATTCCAAGACTTTTCCACCACTAAAAAATACCTAAGGAGGCCCCATTCAATGTCCTATTTATTGGGCACAAAAATCTAGTCGTTGGAAAAAAGTTGGGACTGAAAAAGTATAGTTCTGAAAAAAATTAGCCATTATAGTGACTTAGTCGACTAACCTTCTTGACTTAGTCGACTAAGTCCCTTGGATCCTCAACTTTAGCCTTTTCTATGTTTTCTGTCCTCTGCAGTCTTTTGAGACATAGTAGCCTAACTTCTCAAAGTTAGTCGACTAAGTTTCCTGGGTCCAAAATTTTTATTTTTCTATGCTTTCTTCTTTTGCTGTTCTCTGAGAACTTAGTCGACTAACTCTGAGAACTTAGTCGACTAAGTCTCCTGAGTCCTGAATTCTTATTTTCTATGCTTTCTATATTTTGGTGTCTTCTGATACTTAGTCGACTAACTCTCAGAACTTAGTCGACTAAGTTCCCTGAGTCCTAAATTCTCATTTTCTATATTTTTTATATTTTGCTGTCTTCTGATACTTAGTCGACTAACTTCTGGCTTAGTCAACTAAGATGTATGCCAAGCATACCATTTAGTTTTTGACAGTCTTTCTTTTCCAATTTCTTTTATAGGCTAGACTTGCTTCCTAAACTTGATTTATCTCTCATTAACCATTCTTTTTAGGGTGTATCAAGTCTTGATTTTCTTCAAGAGTCTTTTGATGGATGATACTCTATTTGATTGATAAACGTCACTTAGAGCATTGTAAGTGCTTGGAATTTAAACTACACATCCTCAAAAATAATATTAATAACTTAACAAATTATACTCAAATGCTTTTGTTATCATCAAAATCAATCCAAGGATCAATAAGAAGATTTAAAGCACTCCTTTGTGTTGGTCAAAGCCAAAAGTCCAAAGTTCGAATAGGACTTCATCCTTGTTCTCTTCTTTTTCTTTTGTGTAATAGATCTTAGAGACCTTTGTAGCAAACCTTGGTTTAATGAAATAGTGCTCCTTTCGATTGCTTTCTTGTGTTTTGTTTGGATTCAATACTTGTTGTCCTCCTGCTTTGTGCCTTATGTTTGATGTTGCTCTGGAACAATGATCTCAACCCAATGTTTAGCTGGCATGTCCCCCTTGTCTATAAATAAGGGTCCTTTAGACTTTAGAAGTTAACTTTCCTCCCTATTTAAAAACCAAGTGTTCGTATCCTTTATGAGGATCTTTATTCATGTCAAGACGAGGTCCACCTCTTGTTCCTAATAAGGTTGTCGGGCACAAAAGGGCCGTTGAGAGGGCCTCTCTCCATTACCTCCTGTTTAAGAACCAAAGGCATTTAATCCCTCGTAAGGATCTTTATCCACGTCAGGACGAGGTCTACCTCCAATTTCTGACGTAGTTGGGTATCACCCTTGTTAGGACGAGGTCCATCTTCTGTTCCTAATAAGATTATCGGAACATAAAAGGGCTATTGAAAGGGCCTCTTCCTATTACCCCTTATTTAAGAATCAAAGGCCTTCAATTCCTTGTAAGGATCTTCATCCATATTAGGATGAGGTCCACCTCCTCTTCCTGATATGATTAGCTATTATCCTTATTAGGATGAGATCCACCTTCTATTCCTAACAAGATTGCTAAGGTGCAAAAGAATCATTGAGAGGGCCTCTTTCTGCTACCTCTTGTTTAAGAATTGAAGGCCTTCAATCTCTTGTAAGGATCTTCATCCATGTTAGGATAAGGTTCACCTCCTATTCTTGATATGGTTAGCTATTATTCTTGTTAGAATGAGGTCCACCTCCTATTCCTGATAAGATTAAGAGGGTCTTTCCATGTTATCTCCTATTTAAGAATCAGAGACCTTTAATCCCTCATAAGGATCTTCATCCACGTCAGGATGAGGTCCACCTTTTGTTTCTAACGTGGTTGACTATTATCCTTATTAGAATGAGTTCCACCATATATTTTTAACAAAGATGTCGGGGCACAAAAGGGTCATTGAGGGGGCCTTTTCTTGTTACCTCCTACTTAAGAATATGTGGCCTTCAATCCTTCATAAGGATCTTCATCCATGTCAGAATGAGGTCCACCTCCTGTTCTTGATGTGGTTGGCTATTAACCTTCTTAGGATGAGATCTACCTCTTGTTCCTAACAAGATTGCTAATGTGTAAAAGAGTCGTTGAGAGGGCCTCTCTCCGTTGCCTCCTATTTAGGAACCGAAGGCCTTCAATCTCTTGTAAGGATCTTCATCCACGTCAGGACAAGATCCATCTTCTATTTTTGATGTGGTTGGCTATCATCCTTATTAGAACGAGATCCATCTCCTATTCCTAACAAGATTGTTAAGGTACAAAAGAGCCATCAAGAGGGCCTCTCTCCATTACCTCCTATTTAAGAATCTGAGGCCTTTAATCCCTCATAAGAGTCTTCATCCATGTCAGGACAAGGTCCACCTCCTATTTCTGACATAGTTGGCTATTATCCTTGTTACGACATAGTCCACCTCCTACTTTTAACAAGATTGTTAGGACACAAAAGGGCCATTTAGAGGGCCTCTCCCATTACCTCCTATTTAATAACCTGAGGCCTTTAATCCCTCGTAAGGATCTTCATCCATGTCAGGACGAGATCCACCTCCTATTCCTAATATGGTTGGCTATTATCTTTATTAGGATGAGGTCCACCTCCTATTACTAACAAGATTGCTGGGACATAAAAGAGCTGTTGAGAGGGCCTCTCCTTATTATCTCCTATTTAATCCTTATTATCTCCTATTTAAGAATCGGAGGTCTTCAATCCTTCATAAGAGTCTTCATCCACATCAGAATGAGGTCCACCTCCTATTTTTGATATGGTTGGCTATTATCCTTGTTAGGATGAGGTCCATCGCCTATTTTTATCAAGTTTGTCAGGAACAAAAGGGCCATTAAGAGGGCCTCTCCTCGTTACCTCCTGTTTAAGAATCAGAGGTCTTCAATTTCTTATAAAGATCTTCATTCGCATCAGGACAAGGTCCATCTCTTATTCTTGATATGGTTAGCTATTATCCTATTAGAAATTATATCCCAAAGTCAATCATTAGCCTATTGATAATTGAGATATTGTAATTGATTTATTAATTAATAAAAATATTTTGGCATCCTTTTCATCACATGTTTACATCTTCTAATGAACTTCATTGTTGTGATGAAATCCTTAGGACTATTTAGTTTTGATAAAGAGAGGATTTATCGATTAGTCCTTAAATTTGTTCATGACCAAATGATAGACTGTTAATAAAGACAATAGTAGCTATCGAGCATAGGTCACTATATGCCATATAGGTTGGTTGTCCTCTTAACCAAAAAGTATAGAGACACTGATATAGCATATGGGTGAGATGTATGGGTACATCATCATTAAACATGATCAATTTTAGAGCATTCTATTATCGAGAATGTCTCTGATGGGATATAGGTATAAGTGTCCCTTAATCTGAGATCACTCAGTGACTTATATGCAACTCAATGTGTTTTGGTATCAGACTAACTGAATTTCTAATTCAATAATGGAAGGCTTCTGGGCATAGTCAAGTACTTGCAAAGTTGGAGTGTGATCAAGATGGGATTGACCACTTCAAGAGTTGAAGAACAATGCATCCCTATATTTCAATCTAGCAAAGCCTTGGCCAGGGTAATCCATCAGATGAATTTGGTATTTTGAAATACAATGTGGACAACCTGATTAGAGTAGATAGTTTAACTTTGAGGTGTCCTACGAGCATTGTGGTCAAGGGGATGAATTATATGAAAACTATATCCGCATGGGTTCTAAGGATGGTGTTCTACACCTTTGACATATCTGGCCATCGAGTATCATTGCTAGATGGTCACTTCGATTGGTACAAAAAAAATTTTCTATACTACCAACTTAGGTTCGGACCTATGAGGTCATAAATATTAGAGCTTATGATCTGATCGGATGGTTGATCAATGATTAAGAATCATTCTAGGGTTAAACAATCAATATGATTGGTGTTTAATCTAGTGCAAGTTTTGTAGGAGGATCGATTAGCAATTGAATTATAAATTTGCTTAATCTGATTAAGCCAATAGACTGAGATTAAGTCTAATTAAATATGATTTAATTAGATTTGATTTAGGCTTGATTGGATCAACTTCAATTGATTTATTGGATAAGCCAAGTGCAAGGAAGAACTAGTCCTAGTCTAACTAGGACTCGGATTAACCCAATTTTCTAATTTAATTAAAAAATAAATTAAAATTAAATCTAATTTAATTAAGTTCTTAAATGGGTTAGGATCTTATTTAATTGAGTTGGTTTAATCTTGATTTTATTTAGTTAAAAGATCTTGTTTGACCAAGTCAAAATAGGAGTCCTAGTGTGACTAGGACTCCCTATCTCCTTACGCCACCTTGGTCCCAATTCCCTCCATACCTATTTTTTAGATATTTATCATGGAATACAAAGCTTTAGGAAAGGTTTGGGGTGTTCAAAAATTAGAGAAAGAGGGTCTTTGGGCGTGGGGGTTCCATAGGCACCAAACTAGGTGTCTAGGTGAGAGAAAAGAGAAGAAGAAGAGGGTCGTCTTCTAGGGCTATTTTATTTTCAATCTCTCCTCCTTTCTTTTGAGTTTTTTTTGAGAGAGTCTCATATCAAAAAACTCTCATCTTTCTTCTTATATTTTGGAGAGTCCAAATTTTGAAGAAGGGAGCATCAGAACGACCATCGAAGAAGGATCAGCGCAGTACTAGCATGCTGTGCTGATTTCCTACATCATACTTCATATCAGAGATCATAGGCTCATGTAGATGACTCCTAGAGGCCAGACACATGTGTGGATCTTGACTTTATCCTCAAGTCTGGATCAATAAGTTAGAACATCTAAACATGCTCAGATAATAGATCTGATCTATAAACTTCATACCTGAATTTGATGTAGTGTATATCTAGGTTGATTTGATCAATCTTTTTTTTATTTGATTTTAATTTTTAATTTAATATCATGCCTAAATCATGTAATAAATCTAAGATCTAGGTATTTACATGGTTATTTAAATAAATTTTATATTTATTTAAGTCTTCTGCTGTAAGATCTTGAAAAAGTTTCAAGATCTACCTGTGAAATCCTAGATCTGATTCCTTCAATTGGTAACAGAGCCTAGGTTCTTATTACATGATTTTTATGCATATTTAGATTATTTTTAGATTAGATCTAACTTATAATCTAATTATTATTAAATTTAAAATTAAAAAATAAAATATTTTAGATTGCACGTACTGTCACAAGGTTATCCTGCTATAAGGTTTATCCCTTACAGTGAATAGGTTGTCCTGGTACGTGCTGATCTAAAATATTGATCATAAAATTTTAGATTAGATCTAAGAGATTTTATGATCTAATTAAAAATATTTTAATCTGATGTCAATCATCATAAATATGATAGATTTGATCTAGAATGATTTATGATTGATTATTGCTGAAATCATTTTAATTACATAAACCTGTTTAGATTAGATTTAAAGTAGTTTTATGTTTATTTTACTTGCATATTAATTATAAATCAAACATGCAACTTAGTTGATAGAATCATGTTGTAAAAATATTTTACAAATATGAAAATCATTTTTGAAAAGTCGATCCCCAACCCTCAGCCTAAAACTTAATTGAGAATTAAGAAGTTGATTAATTAGGATCTAGGATTATGAATTGAAGATCCTAAGACAAAAATCATAACACATTGGGTTAAATGGGTTAGTGAGGATTAGGTCCATTAATTGGGTTGGACCTAGGGTTAGATTAAAGAATGGATTTAATTAAAGAATTGACTAAATCTAATCAATTATTATCTTAGATTAGGTCAAGGATTCTCTAGATCAATTACGATAGTTGTAGTTGGTCAAGTCCATGTCTTTAACAAGACCCAAGATGGACTTGATTCTTGGCTACGCGATCTAGCATGAACTATTAGATTGATCTACTTGAAATTAATTAAACCAGTTGGTGTCTAAGATAAATCAAACTAGTGGTTTTTAGTTGGCAGCTTGCTTACCTAGCCATTTCTGATGGTGTCTAAGGCAAGTCTGGCAGACCCTTCCATTGATCGAACTTATCTGACCTCTTGGTGAGATTATATTTTGATTGGATCGTTTGACTATTCGAACTAACCCATGTCAACTAGGTAAATCAGTGTGACTGATTTTGGTGCTCCTAGACCAACCTGTTAGTGGTCTCCCTTAAGCTGACTTGGTGAAGCCAGTGGGAGGATCATGACAAGCTGGTTAATCTGACCTACTCACTTCTATAAATAAATCTTCTAAAATTATTAGTTCTTTAAAATAAAATAGTTATATGATAATTAGATCATAGCCTCCCATTAAAGTGGATGATAATGGGTCCATCAGTTGGATAATCATTGGAGGCCCAAAGGCCTGGTGCTTATTGGTTGATAGAATTATCATTCATTATATGATCTCTTGGATACATCTTTCTAAATAGTGATCAGGTGGGCCCACCAAAATTGGGCCTGATCATTCATTGCTTGGATGGATCAAGTATGGTAATGTTAATGGTTGGACCTAACTGGACCCTTTTTTGAGAAGGCCAAAGCCAACTGATTAGGGCCTGAGGCAAAATTTAATTATTGAAAATTATTTAAAGAAATAATTAGTTATGAACCTATCCTTAGATGTACATGGATGGGCCAACCAAAGTTGAGCTTGTGTACAATCTATGTAGATTCCAGTACCCACTAAGAAATTAGGATAATTTCTCGAATTAGAGGTAGAGGCTACCAATTCAAATAAAATAGTGGGAGAAACCTTTTGATTAAAGTCCAAATCTTTAGGTTTAATGAATCAATTACTAATTAGATTTTGATTTTTCTTTGTACAGACATGGCCACTTTTCTATCACTCCGATCATTGTTGGACAATGATAAGTTGATGGGATCCTACTTCGATAGCTGGTACCAAAAGTTATAAATTATTCTGAAGCATGAACGGATCCTATATGTGCTGACAGATCCTACACCTAAGAAGTCAACTGCTAATACATGTAGAATAGTTAGAGATCCTTATCAGAAGTGGCTTAGTAATCGAACCATGGTGTGCTGTATTATGCTAGCTATGATGAGCGATGAGTTCAGTCGCAAGTTTGAGATAGCTCAGCCAAACAAAATGCTCCAAGTATTGGAGGATTCTTTTGGCACACCCGATGATGTTGAGAGGCACAAGACTAGTTGTGCCATCTTCAACGCCAAAATGCAGGATGGTGCCTCTGATCATGTATTGTACATGATCAAGCTGATAAAGCGCTTGAGCAAGCTCGGCTTTTTCTTGCATAAATAACTTGGAAAAGATGCAATACTGAACTTGTTGCCCAAGTCTTATCTCCCATACGTTACACATTATAGAATGTCAAAGCCTGAAGTGGACTACCATGGGTTACTGGGGTTACTTCAGAACTTTAAGAAGGATCACCAACTCCATAAGAAGTTGGTGAACTTAGTGGGAGGTTCGTCTTCTCGTTCTCGATTTTTTGAAAACGAAAAGAAGAATAAGAAGAAGAAAGCCAAGAAGGTGCATGTTCATGCTAGGACACCTATGCAAGCTCAGACCCCAAAGACCAAGCTCGATAAGAGTCAAACTAAATGCTTCTTTTGCAAGAAGTGGGAGGATTGGAAGAGGAACTATCCTTAGTACATTTTCTCCTAGGATCCGAACAGGCAGAGAAAGAAGCAAGCTATTTCTGGGCAAGGTATTTATATGATAACTCCTTGTAATTTCTCTATTTATGATATTACTGATTGGATATTGGATACCGATAGCCCTTACCTTATTTGTAATTCGTTACAAGGGTTGTAGGTCAGTAGAAGATTCGAACAAGGCAAGAGATTGATTCCTGAACATTGAAGATGGAAGACCAGCTCAAGTTCTAGCTTTAAAAATTTTGAAACTTGTATTTGAATCTCATACCGTTATTCTTAATGATTGTCATTTCTATCCTAGTTTCTTTTTAAATATCATTTCTTTAGGCCTTTTGGCCATGAATAATTATGAAATTTCAATAAAAAAATGAGTTTGCAATATCATTATGAATGGTGTTACTGCTTTTTGTGGATAATTGAATAATGGTGTATATATGTTATCACAACCTGTTAATGTAGTCTATTCTAAGGGAAAGCATCCTAGATTATATAGTGTATCAAATATCTACTTGTGGCACTGTAGGCTAGGTCATATATACAAGACTAGGATAAATAAGGTGACTCAGGAGGGAATCCTAGAAATAATGATTGTGAATCACTTCCAACCTATGAGTCCTATCTTCTTGGTAAAATGACCAAATCACCTTTTACTGAAAAAGGTGAGAGAGCCAATAAGCTCTTAGGTCTAGTACATACTGATGTATGTGGACCAATGAGCACAAGTGCCAGAGGTGGATATATCTATTTTATCACTTTTATAGATGATCTATCCAGATATGGATATGTCGATCTGATGAAACATAAGTCGAATTCTTTTGAAATGTTCAAACGATTTCAAAATGAAGTAGAAAAATAAACTAGAAAGAGTATTAAAACTCTTTGGTCTGATCGAGGAGGAGAATACCTTTCTGATGAGTTTCTCACATATCTAGGAGAAAATGAAATTTTCTTCCAATGGACTCCTCTTGGAACACCATAGTATGTCTGAAAGGAGGAATCGAACTCTGTTAGACATGGTCTGATCTATGATGGGATTTGCCAGCTTGCCGATATCCTTCTGAGGATATGAACTCGAATTGGCTTGTTATCTATTAAATTGAGTTTCAAGTAAGTCTATAGTTAAAACCTCATATGAGATATGGATAGGGCGTAAGCCAGCACTTTCATACCTTAGGATTTGGGGGTGTCCGGCTTATATCAAATGGATAGTTACATACAAACTTGAACCTAGGTCTGATAAGTATACATTCATAGGATATCCAAAAGAAACCAAAGGATACTATTTCTACCATGCTGATGAACAAAAGGTGTTCGTCAGCCTTAGGGTAACCTTTTTGGAAAAGCAGTTCCTTGATGAAGAAACTATTACCTTTAAGGTTGAACTTGATGAAGTTCAATAGGTAGAAAGTCTGACACAGAATATTAAACCTAAGTCAAATTTGATCAGATCAGATCCAAAGTCTAATAAACCTACACCATTAAGGCGATTCGATAGAGTATTGCATCATTTGGATAGATACTATGGATTCTTGGTCCAGGATGGTGATCCTATCGAACTTGATGAGAACGATGAGAACCAGATCACTTATATGGATGCGATGTAGAGATCTGACTCTATGAAATGGCTAGAAGCCATGAGATCCAAAGTGAATTTTATGAAGGTCAATGATGTATGGATATTAGTTGACCCACCTAAAGGGGTTAAACCCGTTGGGTGTAAATGGGTCTTCAAAAGAAAGAGGGATGCAGACGAAAAGGTGGAGATCTATAAAGCTTGTCTGGTTGCCAAGGGATATCGTCAACGTTATGGTATTGACTATGATGAGATGTTCTCTCATGTGGCAATGCTCAAGTCCATTTGAATCATGCTTGCCATTGTTGCCCATCTAGACTATGCGATCTGGCAGATGGATGTGAAGATATCTTTTCTAAATGGAGAGCTGACCGAAGAGGTGTATATGATACAACCTAAATGGTTCACATCCATAAATGAGTCCAAGGTGTGCAAGCTTCAGAGATCCATTTATGGATTGAAGCAGGCATCTCGGAGTTGGAACATGCATTTTGATAAAGTGATCAAAACGTCTGGCTTCGTTAATAATGGAGAAAAACCCTACATTTATAAATGGGCAAATGGTCCAGCAGTGGTATTCCTTATTTTGTACGTGGATGATATTCTCTTAATCGAAAATGATATCCCCACACTATTAGAAATAAAAATCAGGTTGTCATCATAATTCTCCATGATGGACTTGGGTGAAGCATCCTACATCCTAGGGATGAAGATCTATAGGGATAGATCTAAAAAGATGCTTGGTATATCCCAATCCACGTACATAGAAACTGTGCTGAAGAGGTTCAGCATGGAGAATTCCAAAAAGGACTATCTTCTGATAGGCCAAGGAATTTCTCTCTCTAAGAAGGATTGTTTGACAACTCCTGAAGAGAGAGAGAGCGTATGAGTAGAATTCTATATGCTTCGGTAGTGGGATCTATTATGTATGCAATGACATGTACGAGACCAGACGTGGCATACTAACTAGAAGTAGTGAGTAGATACCAGTATAACCCTAGAGAAAATCACTAGAAGGTGGTTAAAACCATCCTTAAGTATTTGAGCATACTAAGGACCAATGGTTGGTTTATGGTAAGTCAGATCTGAAGCTTGTGGGGTTTATAGACTCCAGCTTTCAATCTAATCATGATGACAGTAAAAGTGTATTGGGGTATATCTTTACTTTAAATGATAGAGCCATCTGCTGAAAAAGTTCCAAGCAGCATATAGTGGCTGACTCTATTTATGAAGCAGAGTACATGGCAGCATCAGATGCAGCAAAAGAAGCTGTGTGGCTGAGGAAGTTCATCACTAAGCTTGGAGTAGTATCCTTCATTGATGGTCCAGTCCTGCTCTACTACGACGGCACCGACGCCATATCTCAAGCAAAGGAATCAAAGGCACACTAGCAAACAAAGCACATTCTACACTGCTTTCATTTGATTTGTGAGATTGTAGATCGTGGTGACGTCGACCTTCAGAAGATCGATGAAAAGGAGAACCTAGCCGACCCATTCACTAAAGTCTTGGCAATCAAGGAGTTCGACAACCATAAGTCAAATGTGGGTATTAGATACTATACCAAGTGGCTTTAGGATAAATCGGAGTTATTAGGAATTGTGTTCCAAAGTCAATCGTCAGTCTGTTGACGGTTGAGATATTATAATTGATTTATTAATTAATAAAAATATTTTGACATCCTTTTCATCATAAGTTTACATCTTCTAATAAACTCCATTATTGTGATGAAGTCCTTAGGACTATTTAGCTTTCATAAAGAGAGGATTTATCGATTAGTCCTTAAATTTGTTCATGACCAAATGATAGACTGTTAATAAGGACAACAGCAGCTATCGAGCATAGGTCGTTGCATGCCATATAGGTTGGTTGTCCATTTAACCAAGAAGTATGGAGACACTGGTATGGCATATGGATGAGATGTATGGGTACATCATCATTGAACATGACCAACTCCAGAGCATTCTGCTATCGAGAATGTCTCTGATGGGATATCGGTATAAGTATCCCTTAGACCTGAGATCACCTTAGTGACTTGCAAGCAACTCACTGTGCTTTGGTACCGGACTAACTGAATTTCTAATTTAGCAATGGAAGGCTTCTGGGCATAGTCAAGTACTTATAAAGTTGGAGTGTGATCAAGATGGGATCGACTACTTCAAGAGTTGAAGAACAATGCATCACTATATTTCAATCTAGCAAAGCCTTGGCCAGGGTAATCCATCAAATGGATTTGGTATTTTGAAATACAATGTGGACAACCTGATTAGAGTTGATAGTTTAACTCTGAGGTGTCCTATGAGCATTATGGTCAAGGGGATGAATTATATGGAAACTATATCCGCATGAGTTTTAAGGATGGTGTTCTATACATTCGACCTATTCGGCCATCAGGTATCATTGCTAGATGGTCACTTCGATTAGTATAAAAATTTATTTCTTTACTATCGACTTAGGTGATCTAATCGGATGGTTGATCAACGATCAAGAATTGTTCTAGGATTAAACAATCAATACGATTGGTGTTTAACCTAGTGCAAGTGTTGCAGGAGGATCGATAAGCAATTGGATTGCTAATTGGCTTAATTTGATTAAGCCAATAGATTGAGATTAAGTCTAATTAAATATAATTTAATTAGATTTGGTTTGGGCTTGATTGGATTAAGTTCAATTAGTTTATTGGATAAGCCAAGTGCAAGGAAAAACTAGTCTTAGTCTAACTAGGACTCGGATTAATCCAATTTTTTAATTTGATTAAAAAATAAATTAAAATTAAATCTAATTTAATATAATTTAATTAAGTTCTTAAATGGATTAGGGTTTTATTTAATTACATTGGTTTAATCTTGATGTTGTTTGGTTAAAAGATCTTGTTTGACCAAGTCAAAATAGGAGTCCAAGTGTGACTAGGACTCCCTATTTTCTTGCACCACCTTGGTCCCAATGCCCCCCATACCTATTTTTTAGGTATTTTTCATGGAATATAGAGCTTTGGGAGAGGTTTGGGTTATCAAAAATTAGAGGAAGAGGGTCCTTGGGCGTGGGGGTTCCATAAGCACCAAACTAGGTGTCTAGGTGAGAGAAAAGAGAAGAAGAAGAGGGTCTTCTTCTAGGGCTGTTTTATTTTCAATCTCTCTTTATTTCTTTTGAGTTTCACTTTGAGAGAGTCTCAGATCAGCAAACTCTCATCTTTCTTCTCATATTTTGAAGAGTCCAAATTTTGAAGAAGGGAGCATCGAATTGACCATCGAAGAAGGATCAATACAGTACTAGCATACTGTGCTGATTTCCTATATTGGATTTCAGATCAGAGATCATAGGCTTGTGTGGATGACTCCTAGAGGCTGGACATATGTGCGGCTTGTAACTTCATCCTCAAGCTTGGATCAGCAAGTTAGAATGTCTAAACTTGCTCAGATAATAGATCTGATCTATAAACTTCGTAACTACATTTGATGTAGTGTAGATCTTGGTTGATTTGATCAACCTTTTTCTTTCTTATTTGATTTTAATTTTTGATTTAATATCATATCTGAATCATGTAATAGATCTGAGATCTAGGTGTTTACATGATTATTTAAATAAATTTTATATTTATTTAAGTCTTCTGCTATAAGATCTTGAAAAAGTTTCAAGATCTATCTGTGAAATCCTAGATCTGGTTCATTCATATCCTTATTAGGATGAGGTCTACCTCTTTTTTCTAACAAGTTTGTTGGGGCATAGAAGGAATGTTGAGAGGGCCTCTTCCTATTACCTCCTATTTAAGAATCGGAGGCCTTCAATCCCTCATAAGGATCTTCATCCACATCAGAATGAGGTCCATCTCCTATTCTTGACTCGGTTGGTTATTATCCTTATTAGGATGAGGTCCACCTCCTGATCCTAACAAGATTGTCAGGGTGCAAAAGAGACATTGAGAGAATCTCTTTCCATTACCTCCCGTTTAAGAACCGACGGCCTTTAATCTCTTGTAAGGGTCTTCATCCATGTTAGGATGAGGTTAACCTCCTATTCCTAACATGGTTGGCTATTACCCTTGTTATGATGAGGTTCACCTCCTATTTCTAATTAGATTGCCGGGAACAAAAGGGCCATTGAGAGGGCCTTCTTCCCATGATCTCCGATTTAAGAAATGGAGGTCTTCACTCTTATTAGGATGAGATTAACCTTCTGTTTAAGAATCGAAGGCCTTCTACTTCATTTAAGAATGAAGTTTGGTTGAACAATTTTCTACCATTATTCAATTTGCACCAAAAATAAGAATGTTAAAATAAAAAAAAAATTATTGAAGCAAGGTCATTGATAATACATTCGTAAATTCTCCAATATCCAAGGTGGCGAGAGTGTTGCCCCTCCAAGCTTCTTCAGATAGTAAGTTTTCAATCGGATGATTTCTACGACCTCATATGGGCCTTCCCAGTTCAAAGCAAGCTTGCCTTGTTTTTGTGGTTGTCAGATGTCCATTCACCATAGCACTAGATCTCCAATTTTGAAGATTTTACTTCGGACTCTAGAGTTATAATATTGTGTAACTTTCCATCTGTAAGCTACCATTCGAATTTTGGGCTTCTCCCATTTTTCTCTAATAGATCAAGATTCGCCCTGAGATCCTGTGAATTATTCTATTTATTGAAGCTTTCAACTCATGCTGAGAAAAGTTCGAGTTCAACTAGTATGATTGACTTAATTTCGAAAGCCAAAGCAAATGGAGTTTTTCTAGTTGGCAATCTTTGAATGGTTCTATATGCCCTGAATATATAATAGAGTTCATCCACCCATGTGCCTTATGCTCTTTCAAGCCTTGCCTTGATTCTTGGTAACAAAGTTCTGTTAATTATTTCGACCTCACCATTTGCTTGAGGATGAGCTACTGATATGAAATGATGAAAAATATCAGATCTTCACAAAATTCAGTGAACTGTGTCCCTACAAACTAGCGCCCATTATCGATGACTAGGATCCGATGTAGGCCGAATCTATAGACTATCAACTTTCAGATGAAGTCTTGTACTTTAGCTTCAGTAATCTTTGCTATGGGTTTGGCCTCGATCTACTTGCTGAAGTAGTCCACTACCACTAAGAGGAATTTTCATTGCCTAGATGCTATGGAAAAGGGTCTAAATATGTCCATCCTTTATTATACAAATGACCATGGAGCACTTAAAGATATGAGCTGAGAGGCCGGTTGTCTCTGGATATTGGCATTCTTTTGGTACCGATCACATCTCTTCACATAATTAGTTGCATCTTATTGCATAGTTGGCTAGTAGTATCTTTGACAGAGTAGTTTGTAAGATAATGATCTAGGTCCAAGATGGTTTTCACATTGATAAGTGATAAAAATATACTAATAAAATTATTAAATTATAAAATAAATTAATCTATTCTTTTAGAAATTGATATTTTTGTTAATTTTATATAAAAAAGGCCACTAATATAAAGATCTTATTTTTTTAATTCAGATAAAATAAATTTCAGGCAAAATGGACTTCAAATGAGCCTAAAAATGAATTTCAAAGGAAATAAAATAAAATAAAATAAAAAAAGTCGATTCGGTTCAAGCTGGTTCAGAAAAAATTGGCTCAGCAGACTGCCCAGTCCAACCATACCCAGCAGACCGCCCACTAATGCAACGCTGATGCCAAGCTGACGTCAGCATTTTTTTGCCGCACACGGTGGACCGTTTGGAGGGCATTTCAGGGATTTCACATGGAGAAGCGTGCTCCATTTGGCTAAAGAAAGTGATGGTCCACATGACATCGGGCTCACGCATGATCTATAGAGGATAATTTAGGAATTTTGTCTGATCCAATGGACTCCTTTCATTAAGATTTGATCAAACGGCTGATAGTTGTGCGCTGATGAATGGCATCCATAGCTCCTGATCGAGATCCAACGATTGAGATTCATCCCGACTTATAACTAAGAATCAGAGGCTTCTCTATGCACGATCTGATGGCCCAAAATCAATCCAAAGATTGATCCGACGGCTGCCATGAATTCCTACTTGATCTGGGATATTTTAAAAATTTTTTAAGCGATTTTTGATCCGTTGGATGCTGATCTGAATGTCAGAATCATCCAGGGTTTTAATTTGACTAATGTTAAGAGTTTTAGATCTAATTTAGTTAGGATTTCTTCCAAAAATCCACCTCTTAGCCTATAAAAAGGAGGGCTACCTGCTATTGATGGAGAGAAAAAAAAGAGATGGAGAGAAAAAAAAAGCGACAGAGAGAGAAGAGAGAGGCAGAAAGAGAAGAGAGATTTTTAAGAGAAAGAAAAGAAAGGGCTTTTAATTTTTTATTTTTTTCTTCTTCCGATAATCAAGACATCAATCAAGGAGCTTCTCTTCTTCTTCACCAAGTTTTCTACACCAAAAGCAACAGACAATCAATTTCAGCAATTAAACAGTCTAATTTCTTCATGCTTTTTATTTTATTTTCCATTTTTGAACTTGTTATCATAAACTAAATTATCTTTTACTAAGGCTAACGTGTAGCCACTCTTTTAATACAATATTTAGTATGATTTATTTTAAATTTTAAATTTTATTCATGAGAAGTATATAAATCTGATCTTTATGCTTTTAGATTACTGGCCATCTTCTAATTGATCCGATGAACATAGATGTTATGGGTCAAGTACATCTATATTATTGCTTCTTGATTATATATCTTGTATTATGAATCAAATTAGAATTCATACGCATGCAGAAATTTTAGTGTGGTTTGGATGCAGCGTATTTTAATTTGAGGGTTTTACAAAATTTAGTACATTAATATTTATTTAAATTACATCTGGACCAAAGGATAATTAATAAATATTGATAGTTTTGCTATGCCTGGACCAAAGGATAGTGAATAAATTAGGAGACTCCACCGTCACATGAAATAAAATTAATCTAATAACTTGAATATTGTATTGACTTAGTTGGTGAATCGATTGCCTTAGTAATCCATTGCTCTTAAGTTTAAAATCCTAGTAATTACACTCTCTCTATTTTCTTAAAATTTTTAATTAATTTTTTATTTTATTCTTTAATTTCTTATTCTCATAAATCGGTCTTCTAAATAAAGCATAGGAAAGAGCTTTTCAGTACTTATTTTTCAATCCTCTAGGGATGATACTCTACTCATTTATTTTATTACTTGATCGACTGGTGCACTTGCCATAGCTATAGATTAGCACGCATCAAGTTTTTGGCGCTGTTGTCAGGGATTGTATCTAAAATAATATTAAAAGTTTGATCCTAGCTGAACTTTAGAATTTTATTTTTAATTTTTATTCTCACTTCATTTTTTTTTAAAAAAAAATTGGTTCAGTGCATGACACGTACTGGACATAGTAACTTACTATCTTTAGATCCAGAAATTGAAAGGACCATCAAAAGACTACAACAAGAAAGAAATGTGGCAGCTGAAGATCCAAACGACATCAATCTTGGATTGGATATGGCAACCAAGGGACAGCATGAAGCTATTTGACCAGTACATCATCCATTAAACGATTACATCACACCATCTGCAGCCGATGCAGCTTCGAGCATCAGGAGACCACTTGTGCGAGCAAATAACTTCAAAATAAAATCGGCGATGATCCAGATGATTCAATCAACTGTCCAATTCAGTGGACACATGCATGATAATCCAAATGCCCATATTTCTAACTTTCTTGAACTTTGTGATACTTTTAAAAGTAATAGAGTGTCGGATGATGCTATTAGATTAAGGTTATTTCCTTTCTCTTTATGGGATAAAGCTAAAAGTTGGCTTCATTCTCTTCTTGTAGGTTCTATCACAACTTGGGATGTTCTAGCCCAAAAATTCTTAGCCAAGTACTTTCCACCTTTCAAGACTGTCAAGATGCACAATGATATCACTTCTTTTATGCAGATGGACATGGAGACACTATATGAGGCTTGGGAGCATTTCAAGAAATTACTGAGGAGATGTCCACATCATCAACTACCCATATGGCTTCAGGTACAAACTTTCTATAATGGTTTATCTCCTACTAATCATTCTATGATTGGTGCAGTAGTAGGAGGAACCATTAACCAAAAAATGAAGGAAGAGGCCTTTGATCTGATAGATGAGATGGCATCAAATAGCTATTAGTGACAGATAGAATGCATGATGCCAAAAAGATTAGCAGCTGTGCAGGGAGTAGATTACGTGCCAACCTTACTAGCTGAAATTGCAGCCCTTAGAGCCAAAGTCAACAACTTGAAGGAAATAGCTATGCATGTTCAGAGCATCACCTGTGACCTATGTGGAGGAGGACACGATATGAGCAATTGCCAGACAGGTAATCCTTTTGCTAAAGCAACTAATACAGCTGATTATGTTGATAATTTTTTTAGGCTGTAAGAAAATAATTCCTACTCCAACACATACAATCAAGGATGGAGGCAACATCCAAATTTCTCATGGAGCAATCAAAATGCAGCACAACAGCCACCCCTGAGGTTCCAAGTACCTGAAAAGAAGTCCAGCATGGAAGAGCTGATGTTCAAATTTATGCAAAATCAAGAAGCAACTATAAAAAAATTAGAAGCCAAACTTAGACAGGACCAAGTAGCAGTAATTCAAAACTTGGAGATACAAATAGGTCAAATGGCTAAGATAATCTCCGAGAGACCTTAGGGATCCTTGCCCAGCAACACGAAGACCAATCCAAGGGAGCAAGTCAATGCTATCATCCTAAGAAGTGGTATAAAGCTGGAGGAGCCACATCAGAAGAAAGAGACTGAAGAGCCAACTATAAATAAGGAACCATCAACTAAAATTTGTCAGTCACCAAAACAACCAGCAGATGGATGGTCTCTAGGTATACAGTTTGTCGATCCAAATGTGAAGCCCTACATGCCGCCACTACCATTCTTAGAGAGATAAATACAGCATCTAGATAAGGAATTTTTAAATTTTTTCAAAATATTAAAGAATTTGCATATTAATATTTCTTTTGTAGATGCTATCACTCAAATGCCCAGGTATGCCAAGTTTCTCAAAGAAATTCTAACAAATAAGAAAAAGCTGAAGGAGCATGAGAGAATAAATTTGAATGAAGAATGCTCAGCAATACTTCAAAATAAATTACCACAGAAGCTAAAAGATCCAGGGAGTTTTACTATCCCTTGCATTATTGGTGATTGTAGTTTTGATAAAGTTTTATGTGATTTAGGAGCAAGTATTAATCTCATGCCTTTTTCTATTTTCAGAAAGCTGGGTCTAGGAGAACCGAAGCCTACCACTATTACTCTTCAATTAGCCGACAGATCCATCAAATATCCAAGAGGTATAGTGGAGGATGTCTTGGTAAAGGTAAACAAGTTTATTTTTTCTATTGATTTTATTATTCTTGATATGAAAGAAGATTATGATGTACCCCTTATTTTAGGGAGACCCTTTTTAGCTACTGGAGGAGCTTTAATAGATGTTCAACAAGAAAAATTAATTCTTAGAGTCCAAGATGAACAAGTTACTTTTAATATTTTCAAAGATACTAAACATCCTGATGATAATCAAACTTATTTTCTAATTGATATTATTGATAATTCAGTATATGAGAATTCTGTAGAAAATAGGTTTGAGACTATAAAAGCTAGCAATGTCCAATTGAAAAAGGGCTCGACCAAACATGAAAGTATTCCAATTGAAGTGGCACCAGATTGATTCAACTCAGAACTCAAAGAAAGTCAAGCTGAAGACTATAAATCAGAACTACTAGATAGGTTATTTCTTTTTAGTTTTGATCATTTTTTTTTCTTTTATTTTTCAGCAATTTATTGTTGCTCTTTTACTGCTTTGGTGTGTATTTTCAATTTTATAGAGAAAAATCAATGAGAGCTCAAGCAAAATTTCAAAGCTCCAAAGAACCAGACTGAACCAAATCAGGTGTATTCCTTCCTATCCTTTATTGCATCCTTTATTTTTCTTTCTCCTTTAAGACAATGTAGAATAAGTTAGGGGTAAAAAAAAAAAAAATAAACCATGTGTCAAGAAGAAAATCTTGAGTAAGATAGACTGGACAAGTGATAAAAGATAGAAGTATCTGCTAATAAATGTAACGAGTTAAAGAAGTAGATTAGTTGGTCGACTTTAACAGCCTACTTAGATCATCAAAAGACTATTAGCACTTCTAATTACACATGCACACTAAAAAGGCAAAGTAGGTATTGATTATAAGACCAACTGAGGATTCAATTATCACTAAAAATTGATAATTAATATATATTCTAATCAAAGAAACTTGAATTTAAGGAAAGAGCTACCTGCCTAAAAATAAAGTGCAAAAGATAGAGTATATGTGGATTGCCCAAAGCCTAGTAATTGGGTCTCTGCACCTAGGTCAAGTGTAAAAATTCACATAAAATGGTGGACGGAAGGCCAGGATGCTCAGCACATTAAAAAGAAAGAAAAAAAAAAGGACAGTGTGAAAGCTACCTTAATTCATGAGTATAAAATTGAGAATGTATAGAAAATTGACCAAAATAGATGATAAGAGAGGATACTTTTGTCCTTTAATTTAACACTGAAATGCTAAAGTTAGTCATCACGAACACAAGTGCTATAAATTTTTAATGTACTCTAAGAAAGTTTTTAATTGTATTGACTGCAAAATTTGCTTCTGAAGCTCAATGCTTAGTTAGCGGTATTTTCTAAACTTTTTGACCTTTAGTCCTATATTTTATCTTTTTGATGGATAATCTTATTGAAATATGGTATTAAATAAAACATTGCTAAGGGACTAGTAATGACTAAGTTGGAGGGTGTGATAATTAATAAAAATATACTAATAAAAGTATTAAATTATAAAATAAATTAATTTATTTTTTTAGAAATTGATACTTCTTTTAATTTTATGTAGGAAAGAAAATAACCAATATGAAGATCTTATTTTTCTGGTTTAGATGAAACAAATTTTAGATAAAACGAACTTCAAATGAGCCTAAAAATGAATTTCAAAGGAAATAAAATAAAATAAAATAAAATAAAAGAAGCTGTTCTGGTTCAAACTGGCTCAGAAAAAATCAGCTCAGCAGACCGTCCGGTTTGACTGCATCCAGTAGATCGCTTGCTAATGCAATGCTGACGCCAAGCTGACGTCAGCATTTTTTGCGGCGCACGGTGGACCATTTGGAGGGCATTTTGGAGATTTCACATGAACAAGCATGCTCCAATTGGCTGAAGAAAGCGGTAGTCCACGCAACATCGAGCTCGCACATGGTCTATAGAGGATAATTTGAGAATTCTACATGATCCGACGAATGCCTTTCACTGAGATTTGATCGAACGGCTGATAGTTATGCGCTGACGAATGGCATCCATAGCTCCCGGCCAAAATCCAATGGTTGAGATTCATCCTAACTTATAACTAAGAATCAGAGGCTTCTTTGTGCATGATCTGATGACCCAGATTCAATCTAAAGACTGATCCGATGGCTGCCATGAATTTCTACTTGATCTGGGATATTTTAAAGGATTTTTAAGCAATTTTTGATCCGTTGGATGCTGATCTGAAGGCCAGAATCATCCAGGATTTTAATTTGACTTATGTTAAGAGTTTTAGACCTAATTTAGTTAGGATTTCTTCCAAAAATCCACCTCTTGGCCTATAAAAAGGAGGGCTACCTATTGTTGCCGAGGGAGAAAAAAAGAGATAGAGAGAGAAAAAAAAGAAGAAAAAAAAAGAAAAAAAAGAAGAGAAAGAGAAGAGAGAGGCAGAAAGAGAAGAGAGATTTTTGAGAGAAAGAAAAGAAAAGGCTTTTAATTTTTTATTCTTTTCTTCTTCCGACAATCAAGACATCGATCAAGGAGCTTCTCTTCTTCTTCATCAAGTTTTTCACACCAAGAGCAACGGACAATCAATTTCAGCAATTAAATTATCTAATTTTTCTATGCTTTTTATTTTATTTGCTATTTTTGAACTTGTTATCATGAACTAATTTTTTTTTTACTAAGGCTAAGGTGTAGCCACTCTTTTGATGCAATATTTAGTATGATTTATTTTTAATTTTAAATTTTATTCATGAGGAGTATATATGCTTTTAGATTACTGACCATCTTCTAATTGATCTGATGAACATAGATGTTATGGACCAAGTACATCTATGTTATTGCTTCTTGATTATATACCTTGTATTATGAATCAAATTAGAATTCATATGCATGCAGGAATTTTAGTGCGCTTTGGATGCAGCGTATTTTAATTAGAGGATTTCACAAAACTTAATGCATTAATATTTATTTAAATTACATCTGGACCAAAGGATAATTAATAAATATTGATAGTTTTGCTATGCCTGGACCAAAGGATAGTGAATAAATTAGGAGACTCCACCGTCACATGAAATAAAATTAATCTAATAACCTAAATATTGTATTGACTGAGTTGGTGAATCGATTGCCTTAGTAATCCATTGCTCTTAAGTTTAAAACTCTAATAATTACACTCTCTCTATTTTCTTAAAATTTTTTAATTACTTTTTTATTTTATTTTTTAATTTTTTATTCTTATAAATTGGTCTTCTAAATAAAGCATAGGAAAGAGCTTTTCAGTACTTATTTTTCAATCCTTTAGGGATGATACTCTACTCATTTACTTTATTACATGATCGACTAGTACACTTGCCATAGCTATAAATTAGCATGCATCACACATCTTCCTTCGTGAACTTTCCTCAGGACATAATCAGCTTCAGATGGTTGGAGGCATCTAAGAAGTCGCAAGAAATAAGACCTCTTATACAATTTATTTTCATATAAAATATAATGAGAGGCTTGATTTCTCAACTTTCGGACTTCTTTAGGATCCCGAGGAAGGATACCATCTTTGAGATAGAGGATCAGTGGGTCAATCCAACTACGCTCAGGATCTACTTGCACTACAATCCAGGACTCCTCTAAGCTCGGATACTAAAGAACTTCAAAGAAAATCTCCTTTGGCAATTCATTTGGGGCCAAAGTAGCTAACTTAGATAGTAGGTCGGCCTTAGTATTTTTTTTCTCTCAGTATTTGTTGAATGTAAAAGCTGCCGAATGCCAATGTCAGACTCTTCACTTTATCCAAGTATTTCTTCATACTTTTCTCCTAAGGTTCATCGCTGTTATTGACTTATCTCACTATCAGTTGGGAATCACTATAGACCTTCACATGGTCTGCCCCTAATTTCTTAGCTATTCTTAATCCTGCAATCGGAGCTTCATATTCTGCACCATTATTGATAGTGAAAAATTTAAAATATAGTACATATTCTACAATAACCCCCTTTGGATTGATAAGAATCAAATATATGCCTACTCCAAATGCATTGGACGAACCATTAACATACAAAACCTAGAAATCTTTAGGGAGGTCTACTTTTTCCTCAAAGGAGCTCGGCTGCAAACTAAGAATGCCGATCTCCCATTGCTCAGGTTTGGCTTCATTCAGGATAATGCATTCTACTACAAAGTTGGCTAGTATTTGAGCTTTAATAGATAGCCAAGGTTGAAAATGGATATCAAATTCAGTGAGCTCAATTGCCCACTTTACTAGTCTTCTAGAGATATCTGGCTGATGAAGGACTATCTTTATTGGCTGATCTATGAGGAGTGTGATTGTATGCCCTTGGAAATAAGATCGAAGCTTCCTAGCTATAATCAACAAAGCATGGGTTAGTTTTTGTAATTTGATATACCTTGTTTTACTATAAGAAATCTGAATATTAGCGATGGTATTAGTAATGGCAAAAAAGTCCATCACTAATAATGACTTTTTACCATCTCAACACCAACAAAAAAAACTACCATCGATAATAATATTAGCAATGGTAAAATAAATATTAGCAACGGCAACGGCCATCTCTAAAAGTTTAAATTTTTTTTAGAATATATAAAAATAAAAAAAACTATTAGCAATGATGAGTTTCGATTATTAACAATAAAGAATCAGCCATCACTAATAACAAGATATTAGCGATAGCATTTTTAACTTTTAACGATGGCAAAAGCCACCGCTAAAATTATTTAAAATTTTTAAATATTTTATTCTATTTAAATATAAAATACTTATTTATGATAGTGATTTTAGATATTAGCGATAAAGAACTCACCATCGCTAATATTTTTTTTAAAAAACAAATTTAGAAGAAAAGATTATTTTAAAATTTTATTGGCAACAAAATTAGCGATGGATGTTTGCTGTCACTAATAAGTTTGGTAATTAGCGATGGCATTAGAGAAGATATATTTGTCGTCACTAATAATACCGACCATAATTCAAACCCAATTTGAACCCGATTTGAATCCGATTAAAAAATTATGCCAAACCTAATTAAATTAGGCTTTGAATCCAAATTCTACTTAGATTATAAAATTCAATTAATCTCAAATTAGTTCAAAATTACTTAAATTAAATTAAATTTAAATCAATTAGGAGAAATTAGTTTTTAATTTGGGTTCAATTCGAATTCAATTTGAAATTTAATCAATTCTAATTTAACTAGACTATTAATTCGAGTCCTACTTGGATAGTAAAACTCAATTACCTTTAAATTAAGTCAAGCCTAATTAAATTTAAGCTAATTTAAATGATTAAAAAATAATAATTTTTAATTTGGGTTCGATCCAAATTCAATTCAAATTCAATTTACCGTCGATAATATTTTTTTCTGATAGTATTATCGATGGCATTTTTGAAGGGAAATCCTGATTTCCCGGTCCAGGTTCGTTCAGATCTGATTAGATCAAGAGATATATTTCAAAAATTTTCTCTTGATCTTAATCAGATCTTGATAAATTTCAGATCTGATTCTTATTATTTTAATAAATAAAATAAAATAAGATAAATTAAATCAAATTTAATTTACCTGATTTGGGTAATCCTATTACCCTGTAGATGATCCTGATTGCAGCGGAAGGTTCTGGATCTTAGCCACGCAAGCGCCTGGCCTCTACCGGTATCCACTCGGGTTGGATCTGGAGATCCTCTTCTTCTCTATCACACCTCCAAAAATCAGATCTGGATCTGATCTGGAGGATCTTCAAAACTCTTTTGAAGATCTGCAGTCGTCCTTTTGCAGCAGCGCAGCCTTCTTGCTTTTGATCGCCTTTCCTTTGATCTGAATCGCACCAAACTAAGTCCAAAACACTTTTGGACGTGGAGAGCAAGGGGAGAAGAGAGTATGGCATGGAGAAGGAGGGGAGAGGCAGCCTTGGGGACGTGGGAAATCTCTATTGAATTCACTTAGGATTAGGGTTGGGCGCAGGGTCTTATTTATAGACCTCTTGTGATCCAACTCCTCTTCCTCCTCAACCAATCACAACCCTTTGTGAAATCAGATCTAAATCTGATTGGTTGGAATAGAGACCCCTGGATTCCTCCTTAGAGGGCGCCTAAGACCAGTCAAACTGGATTCTTAGTAGAACTCTGATTGGAATCCAAAAAGGGAGGTGGAGTCCTTGTCCAACAAGGACTCCTAGGCGCCTCCTACTTGGGCTCACGCCACCCTTGGCGTGCGCCCTTCTCCTTGCCAGGTTCTGGCAGGGGGACAGGCCCCCACCAGCTCTCCAATAGGTGCATGACATGTGGTCAAAAGTCAAAGGGTCAATGGTCAACGTTTGACCAGTCAAAGGTAGACTTTTGACCAAAGTCAAAGAACAAGAAATGGCAGGTGACCAAAAATGGCAGGTAATGTCTTACAAATAAGACAACCTTATTCTGACTTGGACAACCTCCAGTCAGACCATATGAAGGCCTCTGATTGAGCACAAACTCCTTTGGCTCAGTCAGGACAACTTATTTATGATAGTAAAAGAAGAACGTTAGGTTCAATCGAGTGCTAGCACGATTTCCTTGAACCTAATTGAATCTCATTCAGATCAATTGAACTAGATCAGTTCAATTGATGATCACCAGATTCAAACCCTTATTTGTGTGACCCAGTTAGGTTCAGTTCTGTATGGTAATGGGATATGTCATGATCTCTATCATCGACATCATCGAAACTCCTTTCGATGGATCAGAACTCTTCTGATTCGAACAGCTAGAATGATCGATCATCTAAATCATTCTAATTGCTCCCAAAATCCACCAGTGACACCTAGCAGTATATGGTGGCAACCCATCAGAGCTGAATGCGAACCTCTTGGTGCAGCTACCTGTGTGATTAAGTTCTTCTATCTTGAGCCCCGATCAGATTAGGGTTAAGGTGAACTCGTCAAACCCTAGTCTCTGTCATATGATGTAATCATTCGATTCAAGTCCAATGTGAAAATCTAAATAGAAACTCTTTCTATTATTTCACTCTACCATGGCCATGGATTTCTGGACTTGATTCTCATGATCATCATAGGGCTGCTCCTCTACCACCGAGGTAGATAGATTCCATCTTGATGCAATCCAGTTCCTACAATGAACATGCTATAGCCAACATACACCTCAGGGTTCCATATGGCTAGGAGACCGAGTAATGGTGTAGTCAAACTATAACACCCTCAAGGTGAACTGCCGATGCATCTCAGGTCAAAGAACCAGACACACTACTGCAGCATCGAGTCAGTCATTGACGAGAAGGTAGACTTCCCTAATGACTACTCGAGGTGGTCACGCTCAGTGCCCTCGTTCTCTAACGAGTACCTGTACTCTCGCTCCGGTGTCTCCACACCGTAGACTCAAGACTCATCTACTAAAGAGAAGCGATTGTACACCAACCTTCCGGATCAATCACCATCCTCGTGATGATCCTATGGTCGGGAGCATTTTATGAGTTAATAATGATTATTCATGTCTTAAATTTTCAACTCTTGAAAATATGAATTATCATTACCATTAACTCAAAGGATGTATCACAGACACTAAATACACATATGTGATAGAAAATAACCCATTTTATTGATTATAGTCAAAATTATAATTTTGCCCCTAGAAGTGTATTACAAGTGTCAGCCAATTCTGGCTTCTAGGGCACATATATCTAACAATCTCCCACTTGTCCTAAAGCCAATTGGCTACAAGTCTAAGTCCCATCTTCTCAAGGTGGGCTTCGATCTTCTGCTGGCCCAACGGCTTTGTAAGTGGGTCTGCCACATTATCTGTGGAGTTGACTCTCTTGACCTCGACGTAACCTTTCTCGAGGTAATCGCGGATGAGGTGGTATCGCCGCTCAATGTGCTTGGACTTTCTGGTGAGACCTCGGCTCCTTAGCAAGGGCTATGGCGCCATTGTTGTCGCAGTATAGAGGAATGGCATCTGATGGCATTACTCCAATTTCTGCAGCAAACTTCTTGTACCAGAATGCTTCCTTTGCAGCCTCTGATGCAGCGATATATTCTGCTTCCATGGTGGAATCTGCTATCACAGTTTGCTTGGAACTCTTCCAGCTGACAGCTCCACCATTGCACACAAACAGACTTCCAGATGTCGACTTTCGATCATCTATATCGGACATGAAAGTCCGAGTCTGTGTATCCCTGGACTTGGAGTTCTCCATTACCAAAGACCAACATCATATCCTTAGTTCTTCTCAAGTACTTAAGGATACATTTCACAGAAGTCCAGTGTTCTTCACCTGGATTTGACTGATATCTGCTTTGACACTCACAGCATGGGCTATATCAGGTCGTGTACATAGCATGGCATACATGAGGCTCCCTATTGCAGAAGCATAAGGGATCTTGCTCATGCGTTCTATTTCCTCAGGTGTGCTAGGGCACATCTTCTTGGAAAGATGAATACCATGTCTGAAGGGTATTAATCCCCTCTTAGAGTTTTCCATACTAAACCTCTTTAGTACTTCCTCTATGTACATCTTCTGTGAAAGTCCTAGCATCCTATTCGGTCTATCCCTATAGACCTTAATTCCTAGAATAAAGGATGCTTCACCTAGGTCTTTCATGGAGAATTCCTTGGACAACCACATTTGACTGATGTCAACATGGGAATATCATTCCCAATAAGGAGGATGTCATCCACGTACAATACGAGGAAGACAACAGCGCTCCCACTGACCCTTTTGAAAACACACGGTTTCTCTTCATTTTTGATGAAACCAAACTTTTTGATCACATCATTGAAACGAGTGTTCCAGCTCCGAGATGCTTGCTTAAGTCCATATATGGACCTTTGCAGCTTGCAAACCTTGTGATCAGTATCACTGGATGTGAAACCTAGCGGCTGTTCCATATAGATATCTTCCTCAAGATATCCATTTAAGAATGCCGTTTTCACGTCCATTTGCCATATTTCATAATCGAAATAGGCTGCAACAGCAAGCAATGTGCGGATGGATTTTAGCATAGCCTACTGGGGAAAAGGTATCCTGATAGTCAATGCCTTCGCGTTGACTATAACCTTTTGCCACCTAGTCTAGCCTTGAATGTCTCCACATTCCCATCTGCACCAATCTTTCTCTTGAAGATCCATTTACACCCAATAGGTACTATACCTTCTGGTGGATCTACCAAGGTCCAGACTTGGTTTGAGTGCATCGAGTCAATTTCTGACTGCATTGCCTCTAGCCATTTCTCGGAGTCGATATCTGATATCGCCTCGTTGTAGGTTTTGGGATCATCACCATGAGCACCATTACCTACGAGGAACATTTTCCTCTACTTCCTCTGAAATAATACCTAAGTATCTTTCAGGGGGACGGGAAACTCTTTCCGATCTACGAGGTGGAGGAGGTAGTGTTCTTATTGGCTCAACCTGATTTGGTTCCACTTGGTCCTTAGCTCGTTCTACTTGTGAGACTTTCTCATCAAGCTTAATCTGCTTTCCAATGCCGCTATCTTGAATAAACTATTTTTCAAGAAAGATGGCATGTCGACTCACAATCACATTGTGGTCTTCTGGAATGTAGAAATAGTATCCTAATGACTCTTTAGGATATCCTATGAATCGAGCTCTAAAGGACCTAAACTCTAACTTGTCCGCTTGTTGTCTTTTGACATGAGCCGGACAACCCCAAATTCTGAGATGACTCAGACTTGGTTTCTTACCGTGCCATATCTCATACGGTGTGGTAGGAACGGTTTTAGAGGGAACCCTATTCAGTAGATAGATTGAAGTTAATAATGAAGTGTCCCCAAAGAAAATCAGGGAGGTCTGTGAAGCTCATCATGGATCGAACCATATCCAATAGAGTCCGATTTCTCCGTTCTGAAACCCCGTTGAGTTGAGGTGTTCCTGGTGGAGTCCATTGAGAGACTATGCCATTTTCCTTAAGATAGTCTAGGAATTCCCGGCTAAGGTATTCACCTCCTCGATCTGATCGAAGAACCTTAATGGGTTTTTCCAGTTTGTTTTTCTACTTCATGTCTGAATTCTTTGAACTTTTCAAAAGCTTCAGACTTGTGTCTCATAAGATACACATACCCATACCTAGACAGATCATCGGTAAAGGTAATGAAGTAGACAAAATTGCCTCTAGCCGGCACATCAAATGGGCCGCACACATCAGTATGTACTAGGGCAAGGAGATCTGTGGCCCTCTCCCCATGTCCAACAAAAGGGAGTTTAGTCATTTTGCCTTGAAGACAAGATTCACAAGTTGGATATGACTCAAAAGTCAATGGACTCAATAGCCCATTTTTCTCCAATTTGTTAATCCTATCTTCTGCTATATGACCTAATCTCAGGTGCCATAGATATCTGTCGTTTGGACTATCCCTAGGTCGTTTGGCATTCACGTTTTGCTCGAATAATGAGCATACCTCCAGAAGGACCTTCCTTCTTGTTCTTCAGGGTGGCCAGGTAAGTAGGGCAGTTCCGCTTCCAATGGCCGTCGCTGTTGCAATGGAAACACTTTCCTTTGCCATCGACCTTTTTCTTCGATTCTGCCTTCTTCTTCTTTGATCCTTCTACCTTTTGCTTTTTCACAGACTTCTTTTTCTTTCCATAAGACTTTCTTTTGGAAGAAGTCCGTTCCATAGCAAGAACTGAGCCTTTAGAACCTTTCATAGAAAGCTCAGCAGTAACCAGCATATTCATCAACTCGGCCAAGGAATTCTGAAGTTTATGCATGTGGTAATTCATGATGAATTGCCCATATGCATCAGTCAAGGATTGCAGAATAATATCATTCTGCAAATCCAAGTCCAACTTCACACCGAGCTTCTCAAGCTCTTCCATGTCCTTGATCATTGTCAGACAGTGATCTTGGACTGACTGCCCATCACGCATCTTAGCCTTAAAAAGTCGTTTCGTGACTTGATATTTGGCTGCGCGACTTCTGTTCACCAAACATCTCCTGCAGGTGAGCCAACATTTGGCGGGCAGTCCCGATATCTTCATGTTGGCGCTGGAGCTCATCAGACATCGAGCCCAACATGTAGTATCTGGCCTTATTATCTTCGTCAATCCATTTTTCCAGAGACGCTCTCTGTTCAGTGGATGGACGAGCTGGTAAGGTGGGAGGGTCCTGGTCCAAAACATGTGTTAACTTCTCTGAACCCAAAACAATTTTGTAGTTCCTGAGCCAATCTTTATAATTGGGTCCAGTCAGTCTATGTGTGTCTAGGATACGTGCCAGTGGGTTGGACGCAGACATTTTCCTGTAGAGAGTCAAAGATTCTAGTTAGATACTGTAATTTTGACTTGACCAATTTGTTTAGGGATTTTATTTTTAAACAAATTAGCTCTCACTATTTTCTCGGATCCCTACACTCCCTTTGTAGAGATGCGAAAATCTCCGCGATTGATGATTTCTAGTGGGTGGTGCGGTCTCACCAACTGACTCATCACCTCACCTAACAGTTATTGGTGATGGGTTAGCCAATGAGTGAACAACTCTTGTTCAATGATTCTCTAATCATGGTGCACCCAAACTTGGTCTCTAATTCATGAATCTCACCGTATCCGGAATATTGATCCACTCCTTAGTTAAGTCAGACCCACCATTTGCATAGACTGGGTTCCTAATTGGGTCTCTCACCGTATCCAGAATATTGAGCCCAACTCATCCTCCAGCCCATAGCATCCAATGCCTAATAGACATGGTTGCGTCTTCCCGGTGCAACTGAGCCACTGTATCCAGCCGAGAACAATCAACCCCGGGAAGGGCCCACACGTCTACAATGGTGGAAGACCTCAGACTTAATCTTTTCTTAGGGAGAATTGATTCAGGTCTCATTAAACTAGACTTGGCTTAGTCATAACAATTATGACTAACGTAGTGGCATGGGTCAGCTCGGATTATTGACCACCTCAGATCAGAACTGTGTCAACAGATATGGCCAGGTAAGTGAGACCGGTGGAAGGAATATGCCGTTAACTCGCACAAGAACGCATTCAGGTCGAGTAGCTTCCAATTAAAAACCAGTCGGTCGTCTGTGCCAAACTTACCTTAGACACCAAATTGTTGAGTCAGAACCAATTAGGTTAGCCTACAATCCAGACTCTAACCTCTGAGCCTAATTAGGTCTTGCTTGATCGTGACTCGATCTTGACCCAGACTTAATCCTATTAGGCTAGTCAATTTAAGCATTGTTGATCCCATCTAACCAACTCTTGATTCGGTTTGATCAACCGCTTAGACCTAATTGAGCTACCCAAGCCCGAACCCAGTATTATGAATATGTCTTAGATCTAAAATTCTTAATTTTAGACCTAATTAATATTCCATAAACTTAATTCTTAATTAAGTTGGGTTCATAAACAAAATATGCACAATAAATCCTAGGGTTTCAGGATCTAGGGTTTTGCAGAAAGTAAGTTTTGGGTTTCTGATTAAGGACGAACACGCAGCACCCCTACACGTCATAAGAACACCCCATCGAATGGGAAGAGAGGGCCTTTTAAACCCTTCTTCGTTCTTATGACCGGACGGCCAAGAGGAACGCCTTAATCAGGAACATGTAAATCTACAAAACAGTTATAGATCTATATCATATATCTCATATACAAATTTAGATCTAATCAAGGCATATTTTGCATACATCTCATGTATCAAATCATGCATATTTTCAGATCTAAATTATCACATAATAATCTAAAAAATTAGATTTAAATTGATCTAATCAAAATAAATTCTAATCTAGATAATTATGTAGAACTATTCTACAATTAGTCTAGTCATGCATCTATCATATCTCATATGATATTTAAAATTAAATAATTTTTATTTGCTGTTTATCAGATGTTATTATAACACTTATAATATCAGAAAATAGTAAATAAGAAGATCTAAAATATGATTTAATCAGATTAAATCAAAGACATGCAAAACTATTCTATAGAACTATTCTATTCTAGAACTAGTCATGCATATCTTCATGTTCTTAGATCCAAATCATTTAATTTTAATTTTTTCTAATTTCAGATCTGATCACATCTCATGTGACATCTAAAATCATGTTATTTTTAATTAAAATAAAATTAAAATCAGATCTAAACAATTTTAGAACCATGGCTCTGATACCATTTGAAGGGAAATCCTGATTTCCCGGTCCAGGTTCGTTCAGATCTGATTAGATCAAGAGATATATTTCAAAAATTTTTCTCTTGATCTTAATCAGATCTTGATAAATGTTTCAGATCTGATTCTTATTATTTTAATAAATAAAATAAAATAAGATAAATTAAATCAAATTTAATTTACCTGATTTGGGTAATCCTATTACCCTGTAGATGATCCTTAATAAATAAATAGTTAGTAATCCAATTGTGAAGTTTACTATTATCTGTGTCGTTAAATTGAACAATGTGATATATTTATCAACAATCCTATTTATGTACCTATTCTCTAGACAAGAACCTAGTTAGATAGCGTATATGATATCTTACTCGTGATCGCACTGTAGGCTAGTCATTAAAATAAGTACAGGAATAAATAGTTGACTCAGAGGAAATCCTCGAATCAGTGATTATGAATCATTTCTCAACCTGTGAGTCTTGCTCTTTGGTATAACTGATGACCAAGTCGCCTTATACTAAAAAATGGAGAGGCAAGAAGAAGCTCTAAATCTAGATAACATATTGAGTATGTGGACAGAGACAGTAAGTCTAGAGGGATAGTCTACTTCATCATTTCATAGAGACTATCTAGTATTGGATATGTCCTATTATCTGATGAAACATAACAGTCGAATCTTTTAAAATGTTCAAATAATTTGACAATGAAGTAAAAAATATAAACTAAAAGAAATATTACGACTCTTCGATCTGATCGGGGAGAATATCTTTCGAATGAGTTTCTAGCATATCTAGAAGAGACATGGATTCTCTCCAACAGAGACTCCTCCTGGAACATCACAACATAATGGTGTGTTTGGAAGAAGAACGAACTCTATAGATATGGTCCCGATCACTGAGGGAATTTGCTAGATTATCGATAATTCTTTGAGATATAATGCCTGCGAATCGACTTAATAATCTATAAATAGAGTTCTAATTAAAGTTGCTAGTTAAAATCCATATGAGATATGGAAGGCGTAAGCAGCACTTTCACACCTTAAGGTTTGGGGTGCCCGGGCCTTATGATCAAATGTTCAAATATACATGATAAACTTGGACCTAGGTCTGATAATTGTATATTTATAAGGTCATCCAAAAAGAGATCTAGAAGGATACTATTTCTACCATGCTGAATGACAAAGTGTGGTTTCATCAGCCTTAGGCACTTTTTGGAAAAGAATTTCTTGGTGAAGGAACAATTGCTCTAATGGTAAACTTGAGAGTTCACATAATTAGAAAGTCTGTCATATAGAATTTACACATAAGTCGTGACTGATTAGATCAGTAATTCCCTAAACCTAATGAACCTGCACCATTAAGGTGATTCTGGTAAGAACCAATACCATCTAGAAGATCTATAAATTCTTGGCAACCAGGTATTGTGATTCCCCATATGAACCGAATGAGAACGATAGGATCTGACACTTATATGGATGTATGCCAAGAGATCCAACTCTAAAACATGGATAAAGGCCATAGATCCTAAATGGATTCTATAACGGTCAATGATGTTATGGATTAGTGATCCCTAGAAGGGCGTTAAACCCATTGGGTGAATGGGGTAATCAAAAGAATAAGCAGGGGTAGCGAAAATGGCAGACCTATAAGCCCATCTGATTGCCAGTATCATCAACGTTAATTGGGTATTGACTAATGACAACAAGACATTCTCTCCAATGGCAATGCTCAATCCATTCGGAAATCTTGCAATGTTGTGCAGCCTGGACTAGTAGAGATCTGGCAGTATGATGTGAAGAATGAACTTTTCCTAAATAGAAACTAACGAAGAGGGATGTCAATGGGTTCACATCATGATGATCTATAGGTGGTAAGGCTTCATGATTATTATGATTAAACAAGCATCTCGAAGTTAAAACATGCATTTGATAAGTGATCAAAAAAGATGGGCTTCATTAAGAATGAGACAGAATCCTACATTTACAAATGAGATAATAGTCCGACATTGTATTTCTTAATTTTGTAGATCGAATGACAGTTCTCCTTAATCCTAATGACAATCCCACTATACAAGAATAAAGTCTAGTTGTCATCCACTGAGTTTTCCAATAAGGACTTTGGTGAAGCATCCTACATCCTAGGCGAGACTATAGGGATATATATCTTAAAAAAAAGCTTGGTATATTCCAGTCCACTATATAGAGATAACTATGCTGAAGAGATCAGCATGAGAAATGCCAAAAAGGCTATCTCTGATAGGTCAAGAAATTTTTCCTCTTAGAAGATTTGTCCGACAATCCTAAAGAGAGAGCAATTATGAAATAAATTTATATGCTTCGATAGAGTGGACTCTTATTGTATGCATATGACATAGTATTCGAGACTAAACATGGCAACTCTCTAGATAGTTGAGTAGATAGTTCTGTCCTAGATGAAATAACATGGAAGGTGGTAAATTATCCTCTAAGTTATTTGAAGAAATACTAAGGACCAATGGTTGGTTCTTGGTAGTGCAGATCTGAGCTTAGTGGAGATTTATAGAGTTTACTTCAATCTGTACATGAATGATAAAAAGTAAATTCAGATATTCATTTACTCTTAAATGGTGGATCCATCTATTAAAATATTCATGCAACATATTAGTGGCTAACTCTGTTGTGAATGCACGAGTACATTGAGCCAAGCATCTATGCAGCAAAAGAAGTTGTCTGAAGGAAGTTCATCAATCGAGCTTTGAGAGTGCACCCTCCATTGATAGGTCCAGATCCAGCTTTACATTTACGACATGCCTATAGTGCCCAATAAGCCCAAGCAAAAGAAATCGAAGCACAGGCTAGCGGATAAAGGAAATCTTCTGCATTCGTTCCATTCGGTCCATGAGATTGTGGTATCAGCTGACATCTACCTTCCACAAGATTGATGAAAGGAGAACCTAGCCGACCCCTTCACACTAAAGCCCTGGCAATCAAGGCGTTTCATAACCCAATAAAGTGAGAGTATTAATCATTATGCCAGTGGCTTTTATGAAGTGGGAGTTATTGAAGAATCTATGTCCTAAAGCCAATCATTCAGCCTGTTATGATTGAGATTTGTAATTGAATTTTATTAATTAATAAAAAATATTTGCATCATTTGTCACTCATAAATTTATCATCTTCTAAGTGAACTCTGTTGCTTTGTGATAAAATCTTAGGACTATTTAGTTTTTATAAAGAGAGAATTTACTCGATTAGTCCAACATTTATTTCACATTCATGATAGGCTGAATCTAGGACGACAACTATCTATTGAGCATCAGATCGCATATCATGCCATATAGGTTGATGTTCCCCCTAATCAAGGTATGGTGAGCGCTGGATGCATACAACAATGAGATGTATGGTACATCGTCGATTGAACGTGACCAACTTCAAAGCTATCTCTATCAAAAAGTCTGCTGAATGTTATAGGCTTAGTAATATCGTCTTAAGATCTGAATCACCTTAGTGACTGCACATCAAGTCTCACTGTGCTTTGTAACGAACTAATGAATTTCTAATTTCAACAAAAGCAAAAGCTTCTAGACACAGTCAAGTACTTGCTCACAAACGTTGGGGAGTGTGATCAAGATGAAAATTAACCACTCCAAGAGTGGAGAAGAATGTATGCACTGTATTTCAAATATAGTAAAATCTTGGCCTAGGGTAATCCATCAAAATGAATTTGGATATTTTAAATTACAATCTGACAACTGATTAGAGTGACAATTGAACTCTGAGGGTGTCCTACGAGCAATTTATGGTCCGAGGTATGTAATTATATGGAAACTATATTCACATGGGTCTAAGTGATGCTGTTTAACTTTCAACCTATCCAGCCGTGTGGGTACATTGCTTATAAGTCACTTCATTGTACTAAAAATTTATTTTTATGACTACCAACTTAGGTTGGACTATGAGCACATACACTTAAGTTTCACATCTTGATCGGCATGTTTGACACGATTTTGATCATTGTTAGGTTAAACGTCAATACGATTGGTGTTTAACTTAGTGCAAGATATTACAGAGGATCAATCAGAATTTAGATTCTATTGATTAAATTGATTAAGCCAGAATAGCTGAGATCAAGCTAATTAAATATAATTTATTAGATTTTATCTGGGCTTGATTGGACTATCCAGTTTAATTGGCTTAATGATACAAGTGCAATGAGGAACTCTAGTCCTAGTCTAACTAGGACTCGAATCAACCTATTTTCTAATTTATATAAAAAATTAAATTCAAATAAATCTAATTAATTAACCTTAATGAGGTATAGAACCCTAATATTTAATTAGTGATTCTATTTATTACATTTTAGTTTGAAAAATCATGTTTGACCCAGTCATAGACTTAGATCACTAGTGACACTATGGATTCATCTTTCGCCACCTAGCCCTCTATGCCTCATGTGAAGGAAAAACCTATTTTTCCTGGTTAGGTTTCGTGATTAGATTCAGAGAGGCGAATTTCAAAAATTTTCTCTTACAATCTAAATCGATCTAAGAACTCTCAGATTCTAATTTTAATTGAATTGATAAATTATAAATCAAACATGCAACTTAGTTGATAGAACCATATTATAAAAATATTTTAAAAATATGAAAATCATTTTTGAAAAGTCGAACCCCAACCTTCTGCCCCAAACTTAATTGAGTATTAAGAAGTTGATTGTTTAGGATCTAAAATTATAAATTGAAGATCCTACGACACAAATCATAACACATTGGGTTAAATGGGTTAGTAGAGATTAGGTCCATTAATTAGATTAGACCTAGAGTTAGATTAAAGAATGGACTTAATTAGAGAATTGACTAAATCTAATCAATTGTTATCTTAGATTAGGTCAAGGATTCTCTAGATCAATTATAATAGTCGTAGTTGATCAAGTCCATGTCATTAACAAGACTCAAGATGGACTTGATTCTTGGCTAAGCGATCTAGTACAAACTGCTAGGTTGATCTAATTGAAACTAATTAAACCAGCTAGTGTCTAAGGTAAATCAGATCGATGGTTTTTAATTGGCAGCCTGCTTATCTGATCATTTTTGATGGTGTTTAAGAAAAGCTTTGGCAGACCCTCCCATCGATTGAACTTACCTGATCTTTTGGTGAGATTATGTTTTGATTGAATCACTTGACTATTCGAGCTGACCCTAGGTAAATCAGTGTGATTGATTTAGGTGCTCCTAGACCAGCCTGTTAGTGGTCTCCCTTAAGCTGACTTGGTGAAGCTAGTGGGATGATCATGATAAGCTAGTTAATCTGACCTACTCACTTCTATAAATAAATCCTCTAAAATTATTAGGTCTCTAAAATAAAATAGTTATATGATAACTAAATCATAGCCTCCCATTAAATTGGATGATAATGGGTCCATCAGTTGGATAATCATTGGAGGCCCAAAGGCCTGGTGCTTATCGGTTGATGGAATTATCATTCATTATATGATCTCTTTGATACATCTTTCTAAATGGTGGTCAGGTGGGCCAACTAAAGTTGGACCTGATCATTCATTGGTTAGATGGGCTATGTATGGTCATGTTAATGGTTGGACCTAACTAGACCCTTTTATGAGAAGGCCAAAGCCAACTGATCAGGGGCTGGGGCAAAATTTAATTACTAAAAATTATTTAAAAAAATAATTGATTATGAACTTATCCTTAGATATACATAGATTGGCCAACCAAAGTTGGGCTCATGAGCAATCTATGGATTCTAGTACCTACTAAGGAATTAGGATAATTCTATGAATTAAAGGTAGAGGCTACCAATTCAAATAAAATAGTGGGAGAAATCTTTTGATTAAAGTCCAAATCTTTAGGTTTAATGAATCAATTACTAATTAGATTTTGGTTTTTCTTTGTGCAGACATGGCCACTTCTTTATTGCTCTAATTATTATTGGACAATGATAAGTTGGTGAAACCCAACTTCGGTAGTTGGTACCAAAAGTTGAAGATTATCCTAGAGCATGAACGGATCCTATATGTGCTGACGGATCCTGCACTTGAGGAGCCAGTTGCCAATGGAACAGTTAGAGACACTTATCAGAAGTGGCTCAGTGATCGAACCATGGTGCACTACATTATGCTGGCTGTGATGAGCGATAAGTTCAGTCATAGGTTTGAGATAGCCTTGCCAAATCAAATGCTCCAAGTGTTGGAGGATTCTTTTGGCACACCCAATGATGTTGAGAGGCACAAGACTAGTTACGCCATCTTTAATGCCAGAATGCGGGATGAAGCCTCTATCACTGATCATGTATTGTATATGATCGAGCTGATAGAGCGCTTGAGCAAACTCAGCTTCTTCTTGCATGAACAATTTGGGAAAGATGCAATATTGAACTCACTACCAAAGTCCTATCTCCCTTTTCTTACTCATTACGAAATGACAAAGCCTGAAGTAAACTACCATGGCTTACTAGGGTTACTTCAGAACTTTGAGAAGGATCACCAGCTTCATGAAGAGTCGATGAACTATGTGGGAGGTTCATCTTTTGGTTCTCGACCCTTTAGGAAAGAAAAGAAGAACAAGAAGAAGAAAACAAAGAAGGTGCAAGTTCAGGCTGGGACATCAGTGCATGGCTAGACTAGAAAGATCAAGCTCGATAAGAGTCAAACTGAATGCTTCTTTCACAAGAAGCAGAGGCACTGGAAGAGGAACTGTCCTCAGTATATTGCCATCCTGGATCCGAACAGGCAGAGAAAGAAGCAAGCTATTGTTGGGTAAGATATTTATATGATAACTCCTTGCAATTTCTCTATTTATGATATTACTGATTGGGTATTGGATATCGATAGCCCTTACCATATTTGCAATTTATTACAGAGATTGCAGGTGAGTAGAAGATTCAAGCAAGACGAGAGATTCCTGAACGTTGGAGATAGAAGATCAATTTCAGTTCTAGCTTTAAAAATTTTGAAACTTGTATTTGAATCTCATACCGTTGTTCTTAGTGATTGTCATTTCTATCCTAGTTTCTTTTTAAATATCATTTCTATATGCCTTTTTGGCCATAAACAATTATGAAATTTTAATAAATAAATGAGTTAGTAATGTCATTGTGAATGGTGTTACTACTTTTTGTGGATAATTGAACAATGGTGTATATATGTTATCACAACCTATTAATGTAGTCTATTCTACTGACAAGCACCCTAGGTTAGATAGTATATCAGATATCTACTTATCGCACTGTAGGCTAGGTCATATAAATAAGAACAGGATAAATAGGTTGACTCAAGAGGGAATCCTCGAAGTCAGTGATTATGAATCACTTTCAACCTGTGAGTCTTGTCTTCTTGGTAAAATGACCAAGTCGCCTTTTACTGAAAAAGATGAGAGAGCAAATGAGCTCTTAAATCTAGTACATATTGATGTATGTGGACCAATGAACATAAGTGCTAGAGGTGGATATGTCTACTTCATCATTTTCATAGATGATCTATCTAGATATGGATATGTCTATCTGATGAAACATAAGTCGAATTCTTTTAAAATGTTCAAATAATTTTGAAATGAAGTAAAAAAATAAACTGAAAAGAATATTAAAACTCTTCGATCTGATCGAGGAGGAGAATATCTTTCTGATGAGTTTCTCACATATCTAGAAGAGAATGGGATTCTCTCCCAACAGACTCCTCCTGGAACATCACAACATAATGGTGTGTATGGAAGAAGAAATCAGACTCTATTAGATATGGTCCGATCCATGATGGGATTTGCTAGCTTATCGATATTCTTCTGAGGATATGCACTCGAATCGACTTATTATCTATTAAATAGAGTTCTAATTAAGTTTGTAGTTAAAATCCCATATGAGATATGGACAGGGCGTAAGCCAGCACTTTCACACCTTAAGGTTTGGGGGTGCCCGGCTTATGTCAAATGGTTAATTACAGATAAACTTGGACCTAGGTCTGATAATTGTATATTTATAAGGTATCCAAAAGAGATCAAAGGATACTATTTCTACCATGCTGATGAACAAAATGTGTTCATCAGCCTTAGGGCAACCTTTTTGGAAAAGAAGTTTCTTGGTGAAGGAACTATTGCCTCTAAGGTTAAACTTGATGAAGTTCAATAGATAGAAAGTCTGACATAGAATGTTGAACCTAAGTCGGATTTGATTAGATCAGATCCGAAGCCTAGTGAACCCGCACCATTAAGGTGATTCGGTAGAGAACCACACCATCTAGAAAGATACTATAAATTCTTGGACCAGGATGGTGATCCCATTGAACTCGATGAGAACGATGAGGATCTGATCACTTATATGGATGTGATGCAGAGATCCAACTCTAAGAAATGGCTAGAAGCCATGAGATCCTAAATGGATTCTATGAAGGTCAATGATGTATGGATATTAGTTGATCCACCAGAAGGGGTTAAACCCATTGGGTGTAAATGGGTATTCAAAAGAAAAAGAGGGGTAGACGAAAAGATGGAGACCTATAAAGCCCATCTGATTGCCAAGGGATATCATCAACGTTATGGTATTGACTATGACAAGACATTCTCTCCAATGGCAATGCTCAAATCCATTCGGATAATGCTTGCAATAGTTGTGCACCTGGACTATGAGATCTGGCAGATGGATGTGAAGATGACTTTTCTAAATAGAGAGCTAACCGAAGAGGTGTATATGATACAACCTGAGGGGTTCACATCCATAGATGAGTCTAAGGTGTGTAGGCTTCAATGATCTATTTATGGATTAAAGCAAGCATCTCGAAGTTAAAACATGCATTTTGATAAAGTGATCAAAACGTATGGCTTCATTAAGAATGGAGAAGAATCCTACATTTACAAATGGATAAATAGTCCGACAGTGGTATTTCTTATTTTGTACATCGAATGACATTCTCTTAATCGCTAATGACATCCCCACACTACAAGGAATAAAAGTCTAGTTGTCATCACAGTTTTCCATGAAGGACTTGGGTGAAGCATCCTACATCCTAGGGCTGAAGATCTATAGGGATAGATCTAAAAAAAAGCTTGGTATATTCCAGTCCACGTATATAGAAACTATGCTGAAGAGGTTCAGCATGGAGAATTCCAAAAAGGGCTATCTCCTGATAGGTCAAGGAATTTTTCTCTCTTAGAAGGATTGTCCGACAACTCCTGAAGAGAGAGAGCATATGAATAGAATTTCATATGCTTCGATAGTGGGATCTATTATGTATGCAATGACATATATGAGACTAAACATGGCATACTCACTAGGAGTAGTGAGTAGATACTAGTCTGATCCTAGAGAAAATCATTGGAAGGTGGTTAAAATCATCCTTAAGTATTTGAGAAATACTAAGGACCAATGGTTGGTTTGTGGTGAGTCAGATCTGAAGCTTGTGGGATTTACAGACTTTAGCTTTCAATCTGACCATGATGATAGAAAAAGTATGTCAGGATATATCTTTACTCTAAATGGTGGAGCCATCTATTAAAAATATTTCAAGCAGCATATAGTGGCTAACTCTGTTTGTGATGCAGAGTACATGGCAGCATCAGATGCAGCAAAGAAAGTTGTGTGGCTAAGGAAGTTCATCATCGAGCTTAGAGTAGCACCCTCCATTGATGGTCCAATCCTGCTTTACTACGACAGCACTAGTGCCATAGCTCAAGCAAAGAAATCGAAGGCACGCTAGCGGATAAAGAACATTCTGCATCGCTTCCATTTGGTCCATGAGATTGTGGATCATGGTGACATCGACCTTCACAAGATTGATGGAAAGGAGAACCTAGCCGACCCCTTCACTAAAGCCCTGGCAATCAAGGAGTTCAATAACCATAAGTTGAAGATGGGTATTAGATATTATGCCAGTGGCTTTATGACAAGTGGGAGTTATTGAAAATTATGTCCTAAAGCCAATCATCAGCCTGTTGATGATTGAGATATTGTAATTGATTTATTAATTAATAAAAAATATTTTGGCATCATTTTTCATCATAAATTTATATCTTCTAATGAACTCTGTTGTTGTGATAAAATCCTTAGGACTATTTAGTTTTGATAAAGAGAGAATTTATCGATTAGTCCTTAAATTTATTCACGATCAAATGATAGGCTGTTAATTAGGACGACAACATCTATTGAGCATAGATCGCTATATGCCATATAGGTTGATTGTTCCCTTAATCAAGGAGTGTGGAGACGCTGGTATGGCATACAAATGAGATGTATGGGTACATCGTCATTGAACGTGACCAACTTCAAAGCATTCTGCTATCAAAAATGTCTCTGATGGGTTATAGGTATAAGTATCTCTTAGATCTGAGATCACCTTAGTGACTTGCAATCAACTCACTGTGCTTTGGTACCGAACTAACTGAATTTCTAATTCAACAACAAAAGGCTTCTAGGCACAGTCAAGTACTTGCAAAGTTGGAGTGTGATCAAGATGAAATTAACCACTCCAAGAGTTGGAGAAGAATGTATCACTGTATTTCAATATAGTAAAATCTTGGCCAGGGTAATCCATCAAATGGATTTGATATTTTAAAATACAATCTGGACAACCTGATTAGAGTTGACAATTGAACTCTGAGGTGTCCTACGAGCATTATGGTCCGAGGGATGAATTATATGGAAACTATATTCACATGGGTTCTAAGGATGCTGTTCTATACCTTTCAACCTATCCGACCGTTGGGTATCATTGCTTGATAGTCACTTCAATTGGTACAAAAATTTATTTTTATGCTACCAACTTAGGTTTGGACCTATGAGGTCACATACATTAAAGTTCACATTTTGATCGGATGGTTGATCAGCGATTTTGAATCATTTTAGGGTTAAACGATCAATACGATTGATGTTTGACTTAGTGCAAGTATTACAGGAGGATCAATTAGCAATTAGATTGCTAATTGACTTAATTTGATTAAGCCAGAGAGCTGAGATCAAGTCTAATTAAATATAATTTATTTAGATTTTATTTGGGCTTGATTGGATCAAGTTTAATTGGCTTATTGGATAAGTCAAGTGCAAAGAGGAACTAGTCCTAGTCTAACTAGGACTCGAATCAACCTAATTTTCTAATTTGATTAAAAAATTAAATCAAAATTAAATCTAATTTAATTAAGTCCTTAATTGAGTTAGAACCTAATTTAATTTAGTTGATTTAATTTTTATTTAATTTAGTTTGAAAAATCATGTTTGACCAAGTCATAGATGGAATCCTAGTGACACTAGGATTCCATCTTGCGCCACCTTAGCCCTCTATGCCTCATGTGAAGGAAAAACCTTATTTTTCTGGTTAGGTTCGTGATTAGATCAAGAGGGACATTTCAAAAATTTTCTCTTAAATCTAAATCAGATCTAAGACTCTTCAGATTTAATTTTATTGATCTGATAAAATAAAATAAAAATAAATTAAATTAAATCAAATTTAATTATATCTTATTATGGGTAATCCTATTATTCTGTGATGATCCCGATATTTACCTAAGGTTCTAGATTTTACCACGCAAGTGCCTGACCTCTATCGATATCTACTCAGGCAAGATCTAGAGGTCTTCTCCTTCTCAATCTATACTCCAAAGATTAGATTTGGATATGATCTTGAAGATCTTCAAAACATCTTTTGAAGATCGGGTGTTGTCTCTTACAGCAGTGCTGCCTTCTTACTTTCTTATCGCCTTTCTCTTGCTTGGATCGCACCAAACTAAAAGCTCAAAACTTTTAGGCATGGAGAGGAGAGAGAGAATCTGAAGGAGGCATGGAGAAGGAGAGAAAGGGGCTAGGTGGCATGGGCAAAGGGTAGAAGCTCTCAATCTTAGGCGCAGATAAGGTTTATATAGACCCTGCTATGCCGTGCAGTGCCACATCATCTCGGCCAATCATGGCTCTTTGTGCAATCAGATCTAAATTTGATTGATGGGATGACATCATTTATTCCAATTAGATTAGAGTCCTTCACAAACCTCCTTAGGTGGAGCCAAGACTGGTCAAAGAAGAGTCTTTGGCGCCATCTAAGTAGAGAGCATGAAGCAATTGGAGTCCCATCCGTATGGGACTCCAATCTTTATCTTCTTTAGGTGCATGCATAGGGAGGCATGCACCCTCTCCCTTTCCTCCTTTTAGCAGGGCACAAAGCCCCATCTACTCTCCTATGGGTGCATGACACATGGGCAGTTGTCTAAGTATTAAAGGTCAATATTTGACCAAACTCAAAAAACAAGATTTAATAGGTGATGAAAAATGGTAGGTGTTGTCTTAAATTTATCTTATAAATTAAGACAATCCTTTTCTAACTTGGATAAGCTTCAATCAGACCAAGTAAAGATTTCTGAGTGAGTCCAAATATATTTAGCTCAGTCGAGATAATTTTTAATGATTGTTGAAGGAGAATATCAGGCTCAATCATGTAGCACGATTTTCTTAAGCCTAATTAAATCTTATTCAAATCAATTGAATTGGGTTAGTTTAATTGATGATATCCAGATCCAAACTATTGTTTGTGTGATCTAGTTAGGTTTAATTTCGTATGGTAATGGGATATGTCATGATCTCTATCATTGCCATCATCAAAACACCTTTCGATGGATCAGAATTTTTTTGATTCAGACAACTAGTATGATCGATCATCCAAATCATTCTAATTGCTCTCAAAATCCACCAGTGATACCTAGCAACATATGGTGGCAACCCATCAGAACTAAAAATGAATCTTTTGGTGTAGTTACCTATGTGATTAAGTTTCTCTATCTTGAGCTCTGATCGAATTAGGGTTAAGTGATCTCGTCAATCCCTAATTTTCGTCATATGAATTAATCATTCGATTCAAGTCCGATGTAAAAACTCTAAAAGAAACTCTTTCTATCATTTCACTCTGCCATGGCTATGGGTTATGGACTTGATTCTCATGATCATCATAGGGCTGCTCCTCATCTACCGAGGTAGATAGATCCCCTATTGGTGTAATTTAATTCCTACAATGAACATGCTATAGCCAACATACACCTTAGAATTCTGAATGGCTAGGAGATCAAGTTATGGTATAGTCAAACTATAACACCCTTACGATGAACTATCGATGCACCTCAGGTCAAAGAACCAGACACACCACTGCAGCTTCGAGTCAGTCATTGATGAGAAGGTAGACTTCCTCATGACTGCTCGAGGTGGTCACGCTCAGTGCCCTCATTCTCTAACGAGTATCTATACTCTCGCTCTGGTGTCTCTATACCATAGACTCAAGACTCATCTATCCTAAAGAAGTGATCGTACACCAATCTTCTGGATCAATCATCATCTTCATGATAATCCTACGGTCGGGAGGATTTTATGAGTTAATAATGAAAATTCATATCTTAAATTTTTAACTCTTGAAAATATAAACTATCATTACCATTAACTCAAGGGATGTAACATAGATACTTTCAAATACACATTATGATAGAAAATAATTTATTTTATTATTTATAATCAAAATTATAATTTTGCCCTTAGATGTGTGTTACAAGTGTTAGCCAATTCTGACTTCTAGGGCACACATATCTAACACCATGCCCTCTCTTTTTTGTGTGATAGAGAGTCTTCCTCTGGTCTTCATGCATGCCTCTTCTCTCCCTCTTATTCTCATATGGTTATTTAGTGGTTGACCAAGTCTAAGAGGAAGTTAGTTTTGATTTAGGATTCTATGAGATAGAATCCTTATAAACTAAAACATCTCCTTCCATGTGTGCTGCCCGTCTTCTATTTTTCCTCTTTAATTCCATGTGAGTGAGAGGTTTTTTGTGTGCCTCTCCTTGCTGGATTTATCAAAAGAAATCAGTGGAGGGGCACCCAAGAGTTGGGCGCCCCAACTACTTGCCAAATCTAGTCCTGCCTTGTCTAGTTTTTGACCTAGACAAGGACTCTTCCTTTTCTATAAATTTAGAATGAATTTTGGTCTAATTTTTTTATAAAATATAAAGCTTTGGGAGAGGTTTGGGGTGTGCAATAATCAGAGGAAGAGGATACTTGGTCGTGAGGGTTCCATAGGCACCAAACTAGGTGTCTAGGTGGGAGAAAAGAGAAGAAGAAAAGGGTCTTCTTCTAGGACTATTTTATTCCTCATCTCTCCTCCTTCTTTGATTTTTTTTCTGAGAGAGTCTTAGATTAGAAAACTCTTCTTTTCCTTCTCATATTTTGGAGAGTCCAAGTTTCAAAGAAGAAAGTATCAGATCGACCGTCGAAGAGAGATCAACATAGTACTAGCATGCTGTGCTGATTTTCTACATCAGGATCTCTGATCATGTTCGTGGGCTCGTGTGGACGACTCCTAGAGGTCGCATGCATGTGCAGCTCGTGACTTCATCCTTAAGCCTTGATCAGCAAGTTAGAACATCTAACTTGCTTAGGTAATAGATCTGATCTATTACTTCATACCTGCATTTGATGTAGTGTATATCTAGGTTGATTTAATAAATTTTTTCTTTTTTATTTGATTTTAATTTTTGATTTAAATCATACCTTGATCATGTAATAGGTCTAAGATCTAGGTATTTTTATATTTATTTAAATAAATATTTAATTTATTTAAATCTTTCACTGCATGATCTTGAAAAAATTTCAAGATCTATCCATGAAACTCTAGATCTGGTTCCTTCATGAGGTTCCATCATAACTCTCAAATTGAGAGAGTTTGAAGTTTAGTGGGATGAGCTCCTGCATGATTTAGATAGAGAATGGGGGATCAATGTAGATGTCATCACTATGGATAGAGGCAGCATGGCGGAGTATCTTCAATCCATTGATTCATTTTCTGAAGCTTGTGATCGAGGATATCATCTCGATCATGAATCTTGAAGGATGGTCGGCCGAACAGGGGTAGAGATCTTTTGGGAATAGAGTCATGATCGGAATAGGGGCTCTTTGCTCTCTGCTTTCTTTTTTAAAAGATTACCGATCGACTTACCCTGGTGGGCCTTTTTGGTGCTAGATCTTGGTGCTCCAATGATGGTTTCTCTATTATTATTGGTGCTGGAGCTTGCTGCATGACTTGCACTACTTCTATGAGATCTCTAACCTATTGCAATAGAAGGTTGAACTGCTCCATATCCATCACTACTGCTAGTAAAGGTTGAGGTGCTGGCGAGGGAGCTGGATCAAGTAGATCTATCAATTTTGGGTTAGATCTGGTAGTAGAGGTAATGGATCGTCAAAAAGGAGCCTTCCTGGGTGACATCTTGCTAGAATAAAGATTAGAGAAAAAAGAGTTATAGAGTTGAAGGAGAGCGAAAGAAGATGAACTTGACTGGGTACATCTTCAAGAGTAAGGGCTTAAAGTTTCTTCCTCTAGCACCAATCTTATTGGTACAAAAAATGGGTGGATGCGAGGTCACCGACGAGACCTGCAAGATGAAGTCCTGGCTAAAGTTGGCTCCGATAGAATACTCCAATGGTTAAGTTAGTTCTCTAGCTAACAAGATGAAGTACTCAGGAGAAATTAGAGTAGAGAGTAGAGAGGAAAGCTTAGAGAGAAAGACGTATCTGGCTGGTTTCTTTTATAGGTGGAGCTGGTAATAGAATATCAATAAGCCATTCGAGCCACTAAGAGTTTATTACAAAGAGTGGGCTATTATTTTATCGCAACTCGTAGATGGTTGGGATTCATTTATTGGAGTTTGGATGGGAGGTTGAAGATTTCTATGCCTGAAAGTGAGTTGTTCATGTTGGGATGGAGAATTCAAGATCTGACTGGCTGAACTTGAAGGTCAGCTTCCAAGTAGCTAATGGCAAACTTCCAATTGGATTCTACTAGGGCTACCTTTGATAGCTTTCAAGAGCTCGGTTGCCTTCAAGGTCGGTCAAAAGTAGGTGTGGGCATTCGAACTGGAGGCCAGAGAGGCGATGGTAAGATCTTCAATGAGAACTATAGCCAAACTTCTTGATTGAGTTCGATCAGGAAAGTAGAGATCCAAGATCGATTGGAAGCTAAGATGGGTGAGTGTTAAGACTCATGGCTTCTTGCTGGTGCTATTCTAACTGCTCTAAGAATTTTGACTACCTTCAAGATCTGCTAAAGGTGAACATCAGCATTATTTTGGAGGGCTGAAGGTTGGAAAGCATGATGGATTCTTTGATTAGGACCATGATCATACCCTCTAAGGGAAGTTCGGACTTACGTTGATGGTGAAGTCCTTTTGTAGACTCAAATTCATTCGATCGAGGTCCTTGGTGCAGGAGTGCTAAGGTCTACTATTCATAAAGTGAAGTAGAGAAACTTGACTAGAAAAAAATATAGCTGGAGAGGAATTCAGCTGACTAGTGTCCTTGATGTGAGACTAATGAGATCTGCCATCTGTAGTGAAAGAATTCGACTGCCTTTAAGGTTGGCCACCAAACAAAGTTAGGCTATGCTAGGATTTGTTATTTCATGGAGTCTTATTGTCTATCTTGAGCTAAAGATCAAAACCAGTCGATGGTAATTCTTTTCATTGTTCAAGCTTGTTTGGCTAAAGTTCAACATGCTCTTAACAAGTTCTACAATCATGGGAAGAGAGCTAAGGTTTGTCATTGGGAACATCATCTAGCATTCAGGGGCTAAAGGTTGGCCTTTCAGAATTCAACTAGAACAAGAAGGTAGTTTAGTTGAGGCTCAAACCCAAACACCACTACTTCAAGTAGTACAATATCAAGGTCGAACAATCCATCTAACTTCGGTGGAAGCTATTTTACCCCCAATAATGGATATTTGATACTGTACTGATTGGCTTTAGTCCAAGTGAAAGTTGTTAGGAAATGTATCCCAAATCAATCATCTAGCTTGTAGATGATTGAGATCATTCATATAATTATATTTAAATCATTCAATAATAAAAGTTATTTGGCATATTTCATCATAAGATTGTGCATCATTTTATTCGAACTCCATTGTTATAATAAAAGTCCTTAGAATTATATCAAAAGCGATAAAGGATGATTTATCATATGGTTCCTAAACTTGTTCATAACCAAATGATACATTATTAATAAAGACAATAATTATATCGAGTTTAGGTCATTATGTAGTACATGGATTGGTTATTCTTTTAACAAAAGAGTGTGTTGACACTAGTATAGCATATAGGGGGAATATGATCTGCACTAAACATGACCATTCCAGAGCACTCTGCTATCAAGAATGTTATCTAAGAAAATATGAGTATAAGTATCCCATCAACCTGAGATCACTATGGCGACTTGCAAGCAACTCATTATACTTTGTTACCGGACTATCTGAATTTCTAATTCAGTGATGGAAGATTTTTGAGTGTAATCAAATACTTGTTAAGTCGATGCATGAGTCAAGATGAAAATTGACCACTCCAGGTAAAACTGGAGAGAATATCTCAATGTATTTCAATTTAGCAAAATCTTGGCCAGGGTAGCCCTTGTGTGAATCACAAGATTGAGTAGGTTGAGATACTACATAGATTACTGATCAAGAGTTGATAGTTAACTTTGATATTTTTCTGAGCATTATTGGTCAAGAGGATGAATTATATAGTAACCATATTTTAGTAGGTTATGAATGTTGCTTCACTACGTTCGACTCTATCCGAACATCAAGTACCATGGCTAGATAGTCACTTTGATTGGAATAGAAGATTGTTCCTATGCTACCGGCTTAGTGTTCAAACTTATTGGGTCACACGTATAGAAGTTTTGATTCGATCAGATGGCTGATCAATGATTATGAATCATTGAAGGGTTCAATTATCAATATGATTAATGATCAACCTAATACAATTAATTAAAGAAAGATTAATTAATAATTAAATTATTAATTGATTCAGTATAATTGAGTTATGAGGATTAGATCAAGACTAATTAAATTGGATTCAATTAGATCTAACCTAATTAGGTTATTTGATGATCTAATTGCTAAAGAAGATGAGATTCTAATTTAATCAGATCTTGGACTCAATTAATCCTTGATTTGATCAAGAGATTAAGAGCCTAATTAGGTTTGGTCAACTCATAAGTTTGGGTCGAACCAAATTAGATAAGATCCCAGAGTCCAAACATTGGACTGCATCTCCTTATGCACCTAGCCCTAAGTTGCCGCCCATATGTTCCACGCACAAGGCATTGCGCATGTGAAAACCTAGATGCCTAGCACCCTCTTACCACCTACTATTGATTAAGGTTTGGATTTGAGAAGTTTCAATTCAAAAAGATTTTGAATTGGACTTCATACCAAACTGCAACTCTATATTTCAGCCTCTATATAAACAACCTTTTATGAGACAATGGGACATGTAGAAAATTTAGTTTCTCTAAAGAGCTTTTGGGCATGTGAAACCTAGAGAAAGGTCTCTAGCCATGAGCTTGGGGTGGGCGTCCTTGGTGTGTGAGTTATAGAGAAAGTTGATCCTCTATTAGGTTAGAGGCTAGGGTTTTGTGAGAGAAACAAGAGAAAGCTATTCTTTTGTATCAAATCTTGTTCTCCTTCTTTCTTATTCAGCCATTAAGAAAGTCTTCGTAAGGAGCTAGCACTTTGAGAGCTGATCGATTGATCTTCGTGTTGATTCCCTTAAAGGCCATTCGTGTGCGCAGCTTAAGCAACGAATAAAGATCTACAAAGAGCTATGATCTTATGCTCGTGTATGAGATTTGATCTCATATGATTTTTAGTTTCAGGTTTTATATGCATGATATCATATCATAGATCCTGATAAAGGGATTTATAGATTAGATCTAATGCATGTTAGATTAAAAGGTTTAATCTAATATCTTTTGCTACTTTATTTTCGAAAAAGTTTTTGAAAATCATGCATGAAAATTCCATGCTTCTCCAACACCTAAACCCTAAATTCCTAAATCCTAAACCCTAAACCCAATACCCAAAACCCAAAAAGCTAAACCCAAAACCCTAATGAGCATCACCAACAATTGAAACTCAATAGGGAACCCCGTTAGTGCACTATCATTAGCATCACCAATAATCAAAACTCAATGATCAATTAGCAACACCAAAGACATCCAAAATGACCAAGCCTATCCAAATCTCCTCAAAAGTTCTAACTTTCCAAAAATCTAGGTTACAATCCAATCATAATTCTAATTATCATCTCATTTTCATGAAAAATGGCTCCACTGCAATAAGAAATCAAGAAAATCCTGCCTTAAACAGCAAAAGAAAAGCAAAATTTTCTAGAAAATATATTTTTACAAAAATCAAACTATCGTATTAAATCTATAAGAACACTAAAACCAAAACCTATCTATGAATGAAAAAGAAAAAAAAAAGGATACCCAAATCCGATGAGCACCTAAGAAGACGATGTAGCGAGGCTAGGTTTCTTTCAAGACCAAACCAAGGGTGCCTCCGATCGCAACCCGGAATGGAAGCAAATGACAATGACCACCGAGAGGACAATAGAAAAGAAGTGAATCCAATGATAGGTTGGCACAACTAAGAAAGGTCAAACAAGCAATCATCTTAAAGGGAATCCATCACCGCCTTCACCATGGATCTCAGCTCCCCTTTCTTTGCCTCCTTCGCCATGGGCAAGCAAAGATGATCACAAGCTCTCTCCCTATTCCCTTCCTCTCTCTTCATGATCACCCCATAGCCCCTCTCTCTCCCTCGCTTGCGGTTAAAGGAAAACAAGAAAAGACAAGCCATTTTTTGACCTCCTTTTTGCCTAATTTTCCATCTTCAGCCATGGATCTCAGCTCCCCTTTCTTTGCCTCCTTCGCCATGGGCAAGCAAAGATGATCACAAGCTCTCTCCCTATTCCCTTCCTCTCTCTTCGCGATCACCCCATGGCCCCTCTCTCTCCCTCCTTGCTTGCGGTTAAAGGAAAACAAGAAAAGACAAGCCATTTTTCGGCCTCCTTTTTGCCTAATTTTCCATCTCGAGCAATGGTTTTTTTCAAGAAAGAGAGGAGGTGGACCCCATGAGATGATAGGTCTTTGAGCAATAAAGATTAAAAAAGTGACCACAGTAGTTGGGGATCTCCTCCAACACAGATGGAAAGGTCCTGTTCTCCAAACCCCAAAATCCAAACCCTAAACCCTAAAATCCTAAACCTTAAACCCTAAACACTAAACCCGAAATCTTAAAACCCCAAAACTCTAAACCCTAAAACCTAAACCCTAAATCTCTAAAACCCTAAAACCTAAACCATAAACCCTAAATTCCTATCTGCTTAAACCTAAAACCCTAAAACCTAAACCCTAAAAATCCTAATAACCCTAAATTCTAAACCCTAAAATTCCTAAATCCTAAAACCTGACCCTAAAAATCCTAAATCTTAAAACCAAAACCCTAAACCTGAAAATCCTAAATCCTAAATCCTAAACTTCAAATCCTGAAACCCTAAATCCTAAAATCCTAAATCCTGAACCCCATTCCCCAAACCTAGAAACCAAAAAATCAGACCCAAAAATCCAAAAACTAAAATCTAAAATCCAAAACCTGAAATCTAAAAATGCGAAACCCTAAAACCTAAAACCCTAAATTCAAAAATCCAAAAACTTAAAAAACCAAAAATCCAAAAATCCTAAATTTGAAACTCTAAATCCTGAATCCTAAACCATAAACTCCGAAACCCCAAAATCCTAAAACCCTAAACCCCTAAAATCCTAAACCCCAAAATCCTAAATTCTAATTCCTAAACCCTGAACCCTAAACCCTAAACCAAAAAATCCAAAAATCCAAAATTCTGAAACACCAAAAGTCCAAAAATCTAAAATTTCGAAATCTAAAATCTGAAACCCCAAAAATCCTAAAACCCTAAACCCTAAAATCCTAAACCCCTAAACCCTAAAACCCTAAATCCTAAACCCTAAACACAATACCCAAAACCCAAAATCCTAAACCCAAAACCCTAATGAGCATCACCAATAACCAAAACACATTAGGGAATCCCATCAATGCACTATCACGAGCATCACCAATAACCAAAACTCAATGATCAATTAGCAACACCAAAGAGATCCAAGACAACCAAGTCTATCTAAATCTCCTTAAAAGTTCTAACTTTCCAAAAATCTAGGTTACAATCTGATCATAGTTCTAACTATCATCTCATTTTCACAAAAAATTACTCCATTGCAACAAGAAATCAAGAAAATCCTACCTTAATAGAAAAAAAATGAAAAATTTTCTAGGAAATACTTTTTTACAAAAATCAAACTACCATATTAGATAGACTTAGAACACAAAAATAAAAACCTATCTATGAACAAAATAGAAAAAAAAGGATACTCGAATTCGATGAGCACTAGAGAAGATGATGTAGTGAGGCTAGGTATCTTTTGAGACCAAACCAAGGGTGCCTCCAGTCGTAATTCAAAATGAAAGCAAATGACGACAACCACTGAGAGGACAACAAAAAAGAAGTGAATCCAGCGATAGGTTGGCACAACTAAGGAAGGTCAAACAGGCAGTCGTCTTAAAGGGAATCCATCACCACCTTTGCCATGGATCTCGGCTCCCCTTTCTTTTCCTCTTTTGCCATGGGCATGTTGTACCTATGGCTACTCAAAGCCATAGTCATAGATCCAATCTCTTGCATGAACCTGGGTATTAATCTAGTAAACTAAAAAAGATCTAAGAAGGAAGAGAGAAGAGGATGGCAACTAGGGTTTTGGCATTGGAACTAGAGAGAAGAGAGTTAGGAAGAAAAGCTCAATTGTATTCAACTCTTTTTTGTAAAAGTTACAATACCCAGGATTATATACCCTAGGATTCCCATGTGAACCTTAATAAATCCTAGCTCAAAAATTTTTCTAGGCTAACCCAAAACATGAAAGCACTTGCTGAGCCTATGTACACCCATGTCTCACATGCTCCCATCCCCTAGATCTAAACTCGACCCATGTAGGGTTTGATTGATATGGCAGAAGCATTGGATTTTAAAAATTTGGTCTATCAAATCCTGAACCCTAAGACCAACCTTGATGTAATTCAATCACATATATGTATAAGTTATATAATCAAATAACATATCTTTAATAATCTGATTTTATGATGAATTATTTTCACGAGGTGCCCACGTGTTCACCCTCCAACAGTAGTCCACATAGGAATTAACTTCAAGAATAATTTTTTTTGATGCCATGCTTGCTGAATTCTGTACTAGGATTCCTTCGCCTTCCTTCTCCCTTCATCTCTCTAATTTATTCTCCCTAATATTCTCTCTTAACCTTCTTAAATATTCTTCCTAATCCTTGTCTTAATTAAGACTCCTTGTATTGGTTAAGACCTTGTCTAAAGGAAAACTCCTTGTCTTACCAATACCTTGCCTAAAAGAAAGGGAGGAAGAATCTTAAGACAAGCCACTATTTGGAATGCCCAACACCTCAAATCTGTATCCTTTTTATAGATCCAAATGAGGTGCCCATAGCATCCATTCCCAAGCACTAATCAGCCATTAAAAGTTTTATATATCAAGGGGTTAGATAAGTCCCTTAATGCAGAAGGAGTCTTAGAGGCATGCAAAAATTGATTTTTGCCTCCAGAACATTGTATATACATAATTTCACAAATAATTCTGAATTTACTTTGATTTATTCCAAATTTTATTTGAATTTTCTTCTGATATGGCTTGGATAAGGAGAGAATATATCTGGTTTAGGTGCCTAACTAAGAGCCTTCATATAGAAGGACTCCTAGGTGCCAAATATCTCAAACTATGCGATGTTTCACATAGTTTTCCTGAGATAATAATATGCCACGCCCACTATTTGACTTGGTCAAATATGATGGGCAGCACATAAGAGAGAAAGTCCCTAGAGGGATGTTTACCTAGTCAAATACCCTTTGCAGAAGGATTCTAAGTCCTCTTATGCACCATAAATAATCATAGGCCATATTAAGTGGTGTCAACATAGAGGGAGGAGTTTATGGCACCTTGGACTATTCAAGATGAGTCCAAATTAAATGCCAAGTGGCACCCATCTGATGGATAGCCCTTATGGCTCAACTATGTTTCAAATTATATTAAAATTATTTAGCCGAAAAGCAAGGATTCGAGCCAAAACTGATTTTGCAAAGAATTAGGTTAGCCAACATGTGCTAGCATGCCAATTAGCCACCCAATTAGGATCTAATGATCCTAAAATTAATTCTTGATAAATTCCTTTATGTGTGTGACCCATTGGGCTCCACATCTAGCTATCAGTAGGGTCAGGTACATTTTAATCTAATCCAATTGGACTCAAGCTTAATCAATTAGGGTTAATGCCGATCCGAATTCATCAATTAGAAAAACCATCTAATTAAGGATCGAATTAATCTCACTGATTCAATCAAACCTATAAGTCAAGATTGACATCTAACAAAGTATCATGACTATCCAGAAGATATGAAATTTGGTTTAAATACTAAATATACCCTCCAGTGGCAAGTATCTGTGCAATTCAATTCCTTGATCATCCTACATCCTGAATATATTTATGAGCATGGATAAATATCAAACTCAAACATATATTCCTGTCAATTCTCTATCAATCAATGATAACTCTAATAAGTGATTAGAAGTCCTATCTAATCTTCATTCTACTTTGGCCAAAGTCTTACTGAGTTATCAATAGATGAGAATACATAGGATGTCATCTCTTCTAACTAAAAGTGATCAATTTCTTATTGACCTACTCACAACCTTCATGCATACTTGACCATATTCAAAACATCCCGTTCATGATTTTATGTCATGATTGAGTATGAACAAAAAATATAGACTTATGTGCATATGGTACCATAGTAATCTCAAGTCTAAGGATAACTTGCATAACTCCCACTTAGAAAATTATCTTTTAACATACAAGTAAGGTTTCATAAGATGTTCTCTTTAGTGAGTTAATTTAGTGAACTCATTCCTCAATGAGCATTCACATCCTTGTATTAGTGTCCCTACACAAGTGCCTTATGAGATCCACCACCCTCTCTATCAAGCATGCATAGTATGTGTCCATCTATGCGGAACATTAATCCCTGACTCAATGTTCCTCCGATCAAGAATGTTCAAAATTAGAATTTTAAGTCTCATAGGCATGACTCATTCATGTCCCCTAAAATCATTATCCTAATCTTTAGGATTTATTATAATCTTTAAATATAAAAGATGCAATTGGAATGATGAATCAAATATCTTAAATTTATTGATATCAGAATAAATGTCATTACATGAGTTTGAAATTATACAGAAAAGTTCCACCATACCACATATGTGATTGGCTTGCAAAACACTTATTCTTTCAACCCATACATGATTTAGCCCCCTTAAGACCTCTTAAACCAAGCCTTAAGACCCCTAGGATCAACCCAGACCCTAACCCTAAACAAATCTTTTGCATATCTCTGCTTGACCATTGAGCCAGCGCAGTCTCAGCACTGAGCCGGCTAACTTGAGACTGGTTTGACTCAATTTTAGATTGAGCCAACCTAGTTGCATCCTATGCCAGCAGTCCCAACCGTGCATCTTTCTATTTGGCCTATCCATTGAGACATAGCCAACCCAGTTTCTAATTGAGCCGGCTAACCTACAAAAATATCCTTTTTCTATAGTCTTCATCCTTTGGCTTTGATTTCTTACTCCATCTTGTGTCTCAAGTCTTCAAAGCACCAACCAAGCTCCTTAAAGTCCTTAGCACCTAAACCTCAAGCTTATGGAGGGCTACACACCGCCACCATTCTAGAACAACTTCTATCCTAGCCCAAGGACCATACCTTTCCAAGTCTTTCGGAGCTAATGCCTTGGCTCCTCCCATGGCCTCACAAGGCTTAGGAGCATCATGCCATCTACAATCTCCACCTTGGTGCACCCAAGCCTTGGCATATCTGACAACATCCTCCTACATGATCCTGCTATCCCTGCATGTCCAGATAGCTCCTTGTCCTCACCTTGCCACCATCATCTTTCTTCAGTATTGAGCTTCCTTTGAGGCCTTTGGGATGATCGCCTCCACCGCTAAAGACCTTGGTTTGTGCCTCTGCACCATCTTTGGAGTTGTAGATATCCTTCTACTTGGCAGCCGCATCAATTATCCTGGACTTTTCTAGAGATCACGCACCATTCCTATACCGGCACTTGCTGCATACCCTGATGCTCCACCTGACACAATCCCCTCAAAGCCATGTTTGTCTTCTTGCACAATCCACTCCACCTGAATCTGATAGCCCCAGCACTATTGCTGGGATATAGCTCCTCCCTTTGCACCCCTTTGCTCTGAACTCATGTCACATCTTCCTCCATTTATAAAGCCACCTCTGCCTAGTCTCCACGTAGAACTGAAGTCCCCTTGATGCTGTAGAAGTTGACTCTGTACCCCAGTCATCCAAAGTCAACTATCCAATGCTGCACTACTGAGCCTGCTACTGCATCTTGGACACCATCGCTATCCCTTCGGATCCTCTGCACTCCATGGATCCCTCTGAAGCTATCTCGAATATACTATACCCTGCAGGCTCTTTTGAGACCATCAAGAGCTCATCCAACTCTTCACTTTCAGCAACTGAACCATTGAAATTCGACTTTTCTCCTTCCTTGCACTTCTTCCAAAATGGACACTCTCACTTAAAGTGCCCTACTCATGACACTTGAAGCATCTCTTGGACCCCTTTCTGCCCCTCTGCATGTCCTTCTTCTTTCCTTTCCTAGGCCTCTCTAAAATCATGAGACCCTCTTGGAAGACTTTTCTTTTCATCATTTATTCCTGCTACTCATTGGACCTTATCACTGTACGATCTCCTCGTACACCAGTGTCTCCTTACTATACAGCAACATCATCACCAATGGATCAAAGCTCCCGAATAGTGAACACAATAGTAATAAATTTTTGTCCTTCTCTTCAAAATTCATCCTTATATTAAGCAAGTCCATGCTCATCCGATCGAACCATTGAATATGCCCTGCAACATCCTCGCTCACCTACATCCGAAGGCTATATAGTTCTTTCTTCAGCATCAATTTATTGCACATATTCTTTTCCATGTACAACTGATGTAACCTCGATCATAAATTCTTAGGTGTCTTCTCCTCAAACATGCCATATTAAATTTTATCTACCAGACAAGCCCTAATCATGGCACATATTTTTTTCTCCAAGGACTTTTACTTCTTGTCTATCATCTCCTCTAGCCTATCCTCCAAAGCCAAATCCAACCTCATCCAAATCAGTAGATCCTCCATCCTAACCTTTCACACTGTAAAACTTTTTTTATCGTCAAACTTCTCTAAAGCTACCTTCAACCCACTATTCTCCATGATCAAACCAAATTAAAAAATAGCAATCAAGTAGATTTAAAAAATACCTTGATTAGAGAGGATGGACAACTGCCCTTAGATCTCTTCCTTTCTCATGAAGCCTAAAGAAAATCTTAGATCAAAATCTCACTGCTAGTCTCTGATGAAACCTAATCTTCTTCCTCCTTCATGCTCAACCAGGCTCTAATACCAATTATTGTATCTATGGCTACTCAAAACCACAGTCATAGATCCGATCAATTGCATGAACCTGGGTATTAATCTAGTAAACTAAAGAAGATCTAAGAAGGAAGAGAGAAGAAAATGGCACCTATGGTTTTGGTGTTGGAACCAGAGAGAAGAGAGAAAAAAGTTAGGAAGAAAAGCTCAATTATATTCAACTCTTTTTTGTAAAAGTTACAATATTCAGGTTTATATATTCTAGGATTCCCACATGAACCCTAATAAACCCTAACTCAAAAATTCTCCTAGGCTAACCCAATATATGAAAGCACTCACCGAGCTCATGTACATCCATGTCTCACATGCTCCCATCCCCTGGATCTAAACTCGATCCATATATGAGTTAGGCCCCTTAAGACCTCTCAAACCAGGTCTTAAGACCCTTAGGATGAACACAGACCCTATCTCCAAATAGATCTTTCGCATATCTCTGCTCGACCACTGAGCTGGCTCAGTCTCAGCACTGAGCCGACTAACCTGAGATTGGGTGGACTAAATTTTAGACTAAACCAATCTAGTTGCATCCCATGCCAGTAGTCTCGAACATGCATCTTTCTATTTAGCCTGTCCACTAAGACATAGCCGATCCAGTTTCTGATTGAGCCGACTAACCTATAGAAATGATCCTTTTTTGCAATCTTCATTCTTTGGCTTTGATTTCTTACTCCACCTTATGTCCCAAATCTCCAAAGCACCAATCAAGTCCCTTAAGATCGTCAACACCTAGATCCCATGGAGGGCGACACACTGTCTACACCCTAGGACAACTCCTATCCTAATCTTAGGACCACACCTATCCTAATCTCCTGGATTCAATGCTCTGTCTCCTCCTGTGGCCTTCCAAGGCTTAGGAGCACCACACCATCTATAGGGTAGGTAAAGACGATCATGAGCTCTCTCCCTGTTCTCTCTCTCTCTCTTCATGATCACCCCATGGAACCTCCCTCTCTCTCCCCCTCCTTGCTTGTAGTTAAAAGAAAATAATAAAAGACAAGCCATTTTTTGGCCCCCTTTTTGCCTAATTTTCCATCTCGAGCAATGATTTTTCTTAGAAGAGAGAGGAGGTGGACCCCACAAGATGATTGGGCTTTAAGCGATAATGATAAAAGAAGTGACCGCATTATCTAGGGATCTCCTTTTATACAGATGGAAAGGATGTTAATGGTCGTAAGAAATTATAGGTGAGTTGTGTTCTGATAGAGGATCATGAAGATGAAAACCATTAATAACAGGTTTTAGCATGAGGGTGGATATATATTTCTTAGAATAAAATGTCTTCTATTCAGTTGTTATCTGATCGAAAAGGCTGTTAATTAACCCTATAGCCTCTTATCTGATATGGATAAAGATATTCAATTCAACATTCATAAATAACATTATTTTACAAATAAGGATGTGATATAATCAAGGTAATCATGTAATCATATGGTACATATGGTGGACCAAAATTTTTGGGTTACTCATCTTTCTCTTTGTTAGATTCCTATGTAAGAGTACTGCTATCCCTTTCTATTCCATTAATCACTTAGTTAACTACTCATTTTTTGGCAACAAGGAATCTATGGATTATGAATGGAGCCACAAGGAATATATGGATTATGAATGGCTTAGGACCTTAGGTAGCCATCTAGTGAGGTTGTAGTACGGCTTAGCTATTTTGTAGGCACCATATATAGCCATATAAATAAGTGGATAGAGAGAATTTTTTTTCTGTTATATGAAAATAGAGATTTTGTTAATTAATATACATAGAAAGAGATTAATATTTAGTAATAAATAAAATATATGGATCAAAACCTGCAATCCACCTAGATATATTAAATTTTTTCTTTAATTGAAAAGGTATCAATACTATATTACCCTCCATTATTTTCTAGTATAACAATCCCATTGTAACTATCATTATTATATTCTAAAATGTCTAATGAAAGGCATCTATTTCAAAATGTCTATTTAAAAGCTAGACTAAGTAGTGATTGATATTATTTTGCTTGTTAAATGGAACATGCAAGGCTGAGGCTATTGGCTGGGTCAAAGTAGATATAAACCCATTCTTTAAATGAAGCAAGGGATGTTTGCTTGGTTTTTATTATTGAAGATGACAGGAGTATGTGCTATATGCTTAGGCATTAAGCACCTAACATGAAGCAATATATTTCCCAAAAGTTGAAAATCAAGAACATAACCTGCAACACTTAATTTCTAACTAGACCGCATGAGCAACATCAATTAGCTTTTGAAAAAGACTAGCACGATGATAAATCACACAAATTTGTCCTTGATCAGAGTCACATCATAAGTATAGAAAACAAACTTGATTATGGAGGGCAAAATGAAGTGAAATGTATGCGAGCTAGTATTACATCAGAATATTTTTGGTGAGTTAAAATATTTTCTAATTAAAATTTTTTGTGCAATCATTAGGTTTTTCAAAGTGTTCTTTTGGTATGTGGAAAAGGGAATAAAATAGACTTTTGACATGACACATGAATTATGGATCAACCTTTAAAAGCAAGATTTTCCATGGTGTTCACTTTTTCAAAGAATCAAGTTACTTCAGTTGCATCATACTTTGAAGAACCTCAAATAGAAGTTTCAAGCCACCAATGCTTTTGCACAAGGTATAAAGTTGAAATAAAAAAAATGCATCAAATATTAGAATTAGTTATAATGGTCTATCAAAGCCTTATTCTTTTCTTGATTATGACCAACTTCTTCTAGAGCTACTTCTTTTGCTCCTCGGTGATCTTGGCCTCCTTAGCAATTTTTTCTTCTACTATCTTCTTACAATCTTTTGTGGATTGCAATCCCTCTTCCAAGGACTTCTTATTCTTATAGGACCATGCCATGTATTCACTAAGCAACCTAAAGAACATGGGAGACTGAAAGAAAGAACAAAAATTAGATTGATTTTAAGCTGATGTAGAGTGAGAGAGAAGGAGGATTTATGTCTGGTATGCTATTGAAGCTGTAATTAACTAGCTCCTCCAAATCGAGGTCCCTCCTCTGGGTGTCAAGGTCCCGTGCAGCATCATGGTGCTCAACATGTCCCTGTTGAACCTAGGTGTATCAAGCAGAGAAGTCTAGGAAAGATTGATCTTATCTATGGAGGTCGATGGTGGGTTGATCTTGAACAGTCTTGACCCTCCGGCAAGTCAAGATGATCTGACAAATGCCAAGGCTGGTATAGAAGAAGGGCTTGACCTCGATAGCGTGGGAGATGGGCTCGACCTCAAACGAGCCATCGATCTTTTGTGAGGCAGACGGGCTATTGAGAAATAGTATCCTAAAGCCAATCATCTAGATTATAGATGATTAAGCTTTTCATGGTAATAGTATATGAATCTTTTATTAATAAAAGTTATTTGACATTTTTTCATCATAAGTTGTGCATTTTCTATTAAACTCCTGTGTTATGACGAAAGTTCTTAGAACTACTTATAATATGATAAAGAAGGATTTATCATGTAGTTTTTAAATCATGTTCGTGACTAAATGATATTTTATTAAAAAGGATGATGATGTTTATCGAGTATAGATTGTTGTATACCATATGGATTGTTGTCCTCTTAACCAAGGAGTGTGGAGATACTGATCTGGCATACATGTGAGATGTAGGAGTATATCGTCACCAAACAGTGACTCACCTGTTAAGTGCTCTGCTATTAAAATCATCTCGCAAAGGATATGGGCATGAGTATTCCTTAGACCTAAGATCACCATGATAACTTGCAAATAACTCATTGTACTTTGGTGCCAAACTATCTAAATTTCTAATTCAATGACATAATGTTTCTAGGTATAGTCAAGTGATGGATAACATTATAGGATTTCATGTATTTATTTTGAAGCTTTTTTAAAAATTATCAAGTGAAAGACTTAGATTAATCATTTTAATTTACTTATATATATAAAAACATCTACAATTTAGAATTTTATGACATGATATAATGCATTAATAAATCTACAAAATAAAAACCAAAATTATATGGATCATATCAATACATATCTAGATCGAATCTAGCAAGTTATAGAGATCAGATCTCTATACCTGAGCATGGGTCGAAGCTTCACTATTGATCTTCGTGGATGTGATCATCACTCAGAGCTGTACAAAACATCCAGCCTTTATAGATTGTCCATATGAAGCTCCTATGCTGATTGGAAGTTTGATGATCGAAGATCTACACGGGGTACTAGCTCCTTGCAGATCCCTCCTGATGGTTGATCTTGAATCTTTTTCTTTGGATTTCTTGGATCTTCTAAGGGATAAAAAACTAGAGGAGGACTTATGAAAGAAACTCTTCATCTCTTATATCTCAAAAGTATGTAGAAGAGGGAGATCAAAAATCATAGAGAAGAACCCCTTCTTCTCTTCTTTCTTTTCTCTCACCAAGACACACAAATATGATGTCCTAAAGAAAGCCCACGCCCCAAGGGATTTTGCACCCAATAAACCCATGCCCCAACCTTTATTTTACATTGAATTCCTCTGAGAATTCCCATGCCAAGGGTCTCTTCAAATAAGGAGTTTAAGAAGAGTCCTTATCTAGGTCAAATACCTAGAAACGTATGTTTCCAAAATAAGTAACTTGGGGCACTCAACTTTTGGGCACCTCCTTTATTTCCTTTGGCATGAGCAATCAGAAAAATCACACACAAAATTTTTTTTTCCATGAAAAAATTAGATCAAAATCTAATTAAAATGGTGCCTTGATTGGATAGAGATTTGGAATTAACAAACTCTATCAAATAGAGTCCTAGGTCAAAATAACTTACCTCGTTTGATCTAGTCAAAACTTATTTTCAAACCAAGGAGATATGAGGCATGCACGTGGTCCTCTTAGGCATGAGAAATACCATACAAATATCAAAAAACTAGGCACATGGGCATGGCGATGTAGGCGTAAGGGAAGAAAGAGAGTCCCGATCAAACTAGGCTCTTATGTTCTATTTGGTTCAACCAAATTTCAAATCTATTTAAATTAGGATTGGTGCAACCTAACTAAGGATGATCCAAGTCTAACTAAGTATCCATTTAAATCTGATTAAATCTCATTTAAATATGATTTAAATCTTAATCCACTTAGGAATTAGGTGCACACAAGTCCTAATTAAATAGAAAATTGATCTTTCTTATAACGAGTTATCTCATAAATCAATTAGACTTGACCTAATCAAGTCCAAACCAAACTTAATTAAATTTAATTCAATTAGACTTGATCTCAACCCTAATGTTCAATCAAATTAAGCTAATTAGCAATTTAATTGCTAATTAATCCTCCTGTAATACTTGCACTTAATCAATCATCAATTGCATTGATGATTTGATACTGAAAAGATTCATAATCTCTGATCAACCATCCGATCAAATAAAAATCTCTTATGTGTGTGACTCCATAGGTTCAAACCTAAGCCAGTAGTACAAAAATAATTTTTTATACCAATCAAAATGACCATCTAGTATTAGTATCCGATGTCCGGATAGGTCGAATGTATGTAAAGCAATATTTAAGAACCCACTTGAATATGGTTATTGTATAATTTATTTCTTTGACCACTATATTTAGGATGACTCAGAGTTAAATTATCAATTCTGAAAAAGTATATCCATAACGTGTCTTAATGCAATTAGTCTTGTGGCTCCTCATAAAGACTATCCTAGCCAAGATTTTGCTAAATTGAAAAATAATACAACACATTTCTGAAATTAGAAGTGGTTAATCCTATCTTGACTCCCACACCGACTTCACAAGTACTTGATGGTATCAAAAAATCTTTCATCATAGAATTATAAATTTAGATAGTCCGACATCAAAGCATAATGAGTTGCTTGTAAGTCACTGTGGTGATCTCAAGTCAGAATGACACTTATAGCCATATCCCTTTGAAGTAAATCTTAATACCAAAATGCTTCAAAGTTAGTCACATTCAGTGCAAATGTACCCCTATATTTCACCTGGATGCCATACCAGTATCTCTATACTTCTTGGTTAAGGGGACAATCAATCCATATAGCTCACAAAGACCTATACTCGATAAACATTATCATCCTAGATAATAACATATCATTTGCTCATGAATATATTTAAGGACTAAATAATAAATTCTCTCTTTATCAATTCTAAATAGTTTTAAGGACTTCACCACAACACAGGAGTTCATAAAGGAAGATGCACAAGTTGTGATGAATAAGTCAAAATAAATTTTTATTTATATTAAATCATATATAATTTATAAAATTAGCTCAATCATTAACAAACTGATGATTTACTTTGGGTACACAATTTCCAACATCAAGAACTTGTTAAGTTGGTATGTGAGTCAAGATGGGATTGACCCCTTTGGATTATTGAAGATAGTGCATCACTACATTTCAATTTAGTAAATTTTTGACCAGGATAATCCATGTGATAGATTTGAAAGTTTGAAATACAATATGGATAATTCATTTAGGGTTGACAGCAAACCCTAGGTCATCCTGAGCATTTAAAATCAAAGGGATGAATCATGCAATAACCATAAGCCGATGTTCTTAAATATTGCTTTGCAAATATTCAACTTATCCAAATATCAGAAATCATCACTAGATGGTAACTTCAATTAGTATAAAAAAAATAGTTTCTATGCTATCGGCTTAGTGTTTGAACTTAATAGAGTCATGCACTTAGTCAAGCAATGTAGGAAAGAATTGATCTATATTCTAATTATTCAATTTGAAAGTACTTGACTTAATTTAAAAAATAAGATTAGCTTAATTAAGAATTAAGTTAGTAGTCATATGAGATTAAACAGTTGACTATGTCTAGTTAGCACTAGACATAAGGTGCAGGTTTAATTCTGGAGATGATTATGATCAAATCTTTGATCCAGATAATTCATGAGAAAATAAATTCAAGTGTTAATTATTTTAGATTAGATTTGATTTAATTAAACTTGATTTAATTAGACTTAATCAAGTTGAAAATCCAAGTAAGACTTGGATCTAAACCATAATTTGATTAGGGCTAGCAATCTATCCAAAATTGGCTCAAATATGGTTCGAATTGGATTTGAATTGGACTTGAATTAGATTAGATCCTTCGAGTCCTAATTAACTAGAACTATCTCTCCTCATAGCCGACCAAGAGAAGGAGGGGGCATGGGATTTTGCACCGCGCCCCCCCCCCCCACCCCTCTTGTGTGTGTGCATGAGGAAGAGAGGGGCGCCACTTTATGGCGCCAATACTTCACCATGTAGTATTCTCTCTTGGATATATATGTTTAGGATCAGGAATCCTAACTAAACAAGGTTTGATCTAAACCTAGGGCATCACATATATAAGGGAGGGAACCCCCATGGCTTCCTATAACCTTTTTTCCCTTGAGTTTTGTGTGACAAAGAGAGAGAGCGATTGAGAAGGTGGGCGGCAACAAGAAGGAGAAGATCTTCTTTTTCTTCTCTTCAGGCATAGAGAGATCTTATTCCTTGGTGTGAGGACATCTCAAGGAAGAACTGAAAAGAAGTTTTCAGATCTAGTTCCTCCCTGTGATCCTTTCAGAAAGGTGCAAAGTCCAGTTCTTCATCTAGTTTTCCTGTAATGCCTGGTATGCGCACGAAATAGAGGGCCTATACTTTTAGGCCTAGCAAGGCTTTTTGATTCAAGTAATCCCATTATCCACTATATTATAGGTATTTCAATGTTTAATATTTTGATTTTAAACATGGATGTATTCATTCAATCCCCAGGCATCCAATTTCGAATTGGACTTTTTTCCTACATGGATCACCTTGGTTGATTGCTGATGTCCCCTGAACACCAGTGGTAATATGGAAATAGAGGCCACATTTATTACTAGTAGCCCCAAGGCAAAAATGGACAAAGCTTGGGGAGATGCCGATGTGGAGAGGCCAACAGTCTCCCTTCCCCTTTTTGTAGTAGGCTGATTGGTGGATTCCTGCTTCCTTTTCTACATCGCCAATCACTTCAGGTCAAACCCCATGAGTGCTGCCATAGCAAAAAAGAAATATTACTAAGAAAATGTTCATATGCATGAAAAAATGAAGAAAATTCAATGATAGACTTATCCTAGGGAGAAATTTAACTGATGTTGGAATCAAATAAAATCTTGCCCATCACTAGCTGGCTTAGCTTAGGCACTTTCATACCCAGTAGCTTTTCGAAAGTCTCTTTATTTCTAGGTAGAACTTGACTATTGGAGTTGTAGGTGTTGGGTATTATATCCTAAAGCTAATCGTCTAGGTTGTAGATGGTTGAGCTGATTATAAAATTATACTTGAATTATAAATAAATAAAATTATTATTCTAGTAATTTCATCACTTTGTGCATCTTTCTGTAATAAACTCTTTATGATGAAGTCCTTAGGACTATTTAGATTCAATAAAGAAGGATTTATCATTTAGTCCTTAAATTTATTCACGACCAAATGATACGTTGTTACTCAGGATGACAACGTTATCAAGTGTAGGTCATTGTGTGTCATATTTGTTGATTATTCTTTTAACCAAGAAGTATAGAGATACTAGTATAGCATACAAGTAAAGTATAGGGGTACATTTCACTGAACGTGATCTAATTATGGAGCTCTCTACTGCCAAGAGTTGCTCATGAAGGATATGGATATAAGTATCCCTTAGATCTGAGATCACCAAGCAACTCACTATACTTTGGCACTGGACTATCTAAATTTCTAATTCAGTGATGAAAGATTACTGGATGTAGTCAAGTATTTGTAAAGTTAGTATGTGAGTCAAGATGGGATTGACCCCTCCAAGCATTGGAGCAAGTGCCCCACTATATTTCAATTTAGCAAAATCTCGATCGGGGTGGTCCATTTGATGGACACTGAATTTTGAAATACAATGTCAATGATTTTTAGGATTGGTAGTAAATTCTTGATTATCCCTTGAGCATTGAGGTCAAGGAGAAGAATTATACAATAACTATATGCCATAAGTTCATCGACATTGATTTATGACTATTCAACCTATCCGAACATCAGATATCATTACTAGATGGTCACATCGATTAGTATAGAAAATTGATTCTTATACTACCAGCTTAAGATTCGAACCTATGGACTCAAACATAATAGAAGTTCCTATCTGATCTAATAGCTGATCAAGAGTCTCAATGGTTTGGGACTCTATGGTCAAGAGTCCCACTAGATTGGGACTCTATGACTAGGAGTCCAACTGAACATGGGACTCTACCTTCGTGGGCTCACTGGACTGAGATTTTGACTACTTGTTTGGGACTCTATGATCAAGAGTTCTACTAGTCTGGGACTGTGATCATGAGTTTCATTAATTTGGGATACTTCGATCAAGAGTCCCACTGGTTTGGGACTCTTTGGTCAGGAGTTTCAAATAGATGAGACTCTGTTTCCTAGACATCAGACTCTGATATTATTAAAAGATTAATTAGAAATTAGATTTTTAATTAATTTAATTTGATTTAGCAATGAGAATTCGATCAAATCTGATTGAATTTGATTCGATTAGGTTTGACTTGATTAAGTCATGAGATGACCTAATCGCTAAGAAAGTTTCGATCCTGATTTGATCAGAACCTGGACCTAATTAATTTTTAATTTAATTAAAATTTAATTAATTTAAATTAAGATAAATTTGATTAGATTTATCCTAGTCTAACTAAGTCCTAAAAAATTGGTTTGGTTGAAACCAATTTGGACTAATTCAAAGATAGTTTGAATTTTAAACTCCCTGCACCACCTTTGACTTTTCCACACCCTCTCTCATGCATAATTTGGTTTTTTGTGAGATTTCCCATGCTAGAATTATTTTGTGCACCACCTCTCTATTCTCCCTTTGACCTGATTTGAGTGTTAGATCGGTACAAACCAAGTAGAATTTTGAATTCAACTTTAAATGGTTTGTAGTTGAAACTATCTCCCTTATCTCTTATCCATGCCTCTTAATTTTTTATCACATATTTTTTCTAAGTTTTGGGCATGGGAGCACAAAAGGAGAGTCCTTCTATGCGTCAAACACACTAGACAGGCATTGGAAGGAGATAAACTCTACACTTGATTTTTGAATTTGAGTGTTTAGTTGAAACTCCCTAACCTCCCTTAGCTTATCCTTTCTCATGCACAATTCACATCACATGTTGCCATTTAAAAGTTGAAATTGGTGTAGGCATGCATGGGGGGAATCTTAGAGTGCATGGGAGAGTTTCTTAGAGAGAGAATACCTAGGTGGAGTGCTACCTTTTGGGCGACAGAAAAGTCAAACCGAGTGAAAGGGATTCCTGCGCTAAAATACCTTACATGCCACTTCTTTTATTTTTCTTATCTTTGGTTTCCCATTTGAAAGGTGTTTTGAGAGTGGGTATATGGTAAAGGGAGAGTCCCTCAATCCGTGAAAATTAGTTTCATGGAAAAATAACAAAGAGAAAGGGTGTGAGGGTTTTTTCTGGGCATCAGGGTCTTTTGGATGTGAAACCCTAGGGTTTGGACCCTAGGTTTGGGTGGAGAGATTGAGCACTATGAGTGCCTGATCGCCACCAAATTTTACACACCATCTCATCATCCTCCCAAGCACATCCTCCAATTTTCTGGAGTGTCCAAAAAATCAGGAAGAAGATCATAGATTGGATCGATGAAGATCGACCGTCGAAGACTCTGGCAACGAGTAGAGGCCAAATGACTGTGTAGCTGCATCATGACACGTGATGGCTTCTTTCTATAATTTTAGATGTTGAAGATCATCTATCCATGCACAGGTATTATGTTCTAAACACAAATTGATCAGCAAATATGATTTGCTGATCGAATGCATTTAAATTTTTAATTACATATCAGTATGTCTAGATCCTAGTGTAGGATTATGATATGATCATAGCATGCCTTAAATTAATATTATTAGCTTTCACTACATATTTACTTCAAAAAAGTTTTAGATTGCATGCTTTAAACCCTGCATGATTTCCATCAGTAGGGTTTGATGATCAAGGTGGAAGAATAGATTTTAAAGCATTTTTAATAAAATTCTAAAATCAAATCCTAACCTAGAACCTCTTTATTAAATTAAAATCATATAATATGCATTTATAACATAACTTTAGGGTATAGAAAAATACCTGAATCACTAAATCCTAATTTGAGTCAGAATTTCGACAGAGGTTCGGCAGGCATTCCAACAGGTGCCCACGTGTTCACCCTCCAATATTGATCCGCATGAGTACTTGATCAAGCCTTTAACTCTTTTATTTAATTGATTCCTTACACTAAATTCTTCTTCCAAGAATTTAGTTGGGTAGAACCTCCTTTAGCCTTGCTTTCTTCCTCCTAGCCTTTCCTTTCTTTTCTTGTTATCTTTCATAATTTTCTTCTTAGACCCTTGTCCTAAAGAAGACTCCTTATCCTTATTAGGACCTTGTCTTAATAAAGAAAGGAATAAAATAATTAGATAATAGGAAGAGAGTATAAGAAAGAAAGGATCGGGATGAGTGGAATGAACCAGGTGCACACCCCTATTTATAATCTACATAGGGGTGTCATTTTAAATTCTCACACCCCACTAGATCTAATTTCTCACACACATTCAAGTATCTCATACTCCATTTAAATTATCATAACACATGGAAATAAGAGAATTAATTCCAAAGTCGCTTCATGTAGATGGACTCTTCGCGAATTTTGTTTTTTGAAGTGTTGCAAAGCATTTATTTGTGGCACCTATCATTGAAGGGCTTGGACCTAATCTAAAGACCATTCAATGGTCCTTATAGAAGGCACCATTTAGAAATGGGGCATTGGAATGGGTCAATGTCCCATAACACTTGGACTCTTGGTCCAAGTGGTGCCAATCAAGGAGGGGCAGTAAGGTTGTAGGGTTTGAATGACATGGCAGAGGCGATAGATTTTAAAACTTTAATCTATCAAACCCTGATTCCTAGGATAGACCTTAATGATTTTCAATCACATGCATGCATAAGATTAGAAACATACTCTTAAAAATCTAATTTGGAGAAGATTTATTTCCATGGGTCCCCCACATGTTCGCCCTCCAACGGTGATCCATACAAGAATTGGGTTCATGAACGACTCTTCTTGAATCCTTGCTTGCTGAATTCTATTCAAGAATTTTTTGGCTTTCTTCTCTCCTTTTTGTTCTCTCTTTAATTCACTCTTAGCCTTCTTAAATAATCTTCCTAACCCTTGTCTTAAGGAAGACTCTTTGTATTGGTTAAGACCTTATCTAGAGGAAGACTTCTTATCTTAACCAATACCTTGTCTAAAAGAAAGGGAGGAAGAAAATTTAATCAAACTTTTGAATACCCAATACCTTAAATTGGAATCCTATTTATAGATTCAGATGAGGCACCATTCACACCCCTTCTCCAGCACTTACCAGCCCTCCAAAAGCTTTATCAAGTACTCAGATAAGCTCCTTAAAGTAGAAAGAGTTTTGGAGGCACCTAAAAATCACATAAAAACTAATTTCTTCCTCCTGAACATCGTTTATATAACTTTCCATGATTTATTCCGAATTTAATCTAATAAATCATTTGATAAGCCATTGGATAAGGAGAGAGAGACCCGGATATGGCCCCAACCAAGAGTCCTTAAAGCAAAAGGACTCTTGGTGCCATTTAAAATAAAGCCACACAACTCTTCACGTTATTTCCCAAGAGAGATAAGATTCCACACCCCAATATTTGACTTGGTCAATAATGGTAGGCAGCATTAACGAGAGAGTCTCCTAGGGGGTGCCACATTGGTCAATGCCTACATGTAGAAGGACTCTAAGTCCTTTCTTGCGCCAATAATATTCATGGGCCAATATTTTTGTGCGCCACATGAGGAGAGTATTTCATGCACCTAGGACTCTTCATAAATGAGTCCAAATAAGGCTAAGTGGCAACCATCTGATGGTTACCTCTTTAGACTCAACCATATTTTAGATTTAATTAAAATTGGTTTGCTAAAAGTGCAAGAATTCGAACCAAATTGAATCCATTTAAGAATTAGGTTAGCTAACATGTGCTAGCATGCTAATTAGCAACCCAATTAGGATTCAATGACCCTAATAACACTTCTTAATCAATTTCTTTATATGTGTGACCTATTAGGCTCCACATCTAGCTAGCAGTAGGCTTAAGTGCATCTTGATCTAATTCGATTGGACTCAATCTCAACTGATTAAGATTTATGCCAACCTAATTTCACTAATTAGAAGAACCATCTAATTGAGGATTAAATTAATATCATTAACTCAATCAAACCTATAAGTCAAAATTGACATCTAGCAACGTATCATGATAATCTAGAAGATATAAAATTTGTAGAAATATCAAATATATCCTTTAGTGGCAAGTATCCATGCAATTCAATCCTTCGATCATCTTACATCCCAAATATATTTATGAGTATGGATTAATGTCAAACTCAAATATATATTCATGTCGATTCTCCATCAATTAGTGATAAATTTAATGAAGAATTAAAAGCCCTGTCTAATCTTCATTCTACTTTGGCCAAAGTCTTATTGAGTTATCCATAGATGAGAATGCATAGGATGTCATCTCCTCTTACAGGGAGTGATCAATTCCTTGTTGACCTACTCACCATCTTCATACACACTCAACCATATGTAGAATATCCTGTTTATGACTTAATATCATGATTGAGTATGAACCAAAAATATGGATTTATGTACATAAGGTACCACAGTGATTTCAGGTCTAAGGATCACTTACACATCTTTCACTTAAAGAACCATCTTTTGATATACAAATAAGGTTCCATAAAATATTCTCTTTTAGCAAGTTAATTCAGTGAACTCATTCCTCAATGAGCACCCACATTCTTGTATTAGTATTCCTATATAAGTGGCTTGTGAGATCTACCATCCTCTTCATTAAGCATACGTAGGATGTGCCAGTCTATCCAGAAAATTGATCCTTGACTCAATGTTCCTACGATGATGAATGTTTAAGATTAGGATTTTAGAATTTTAGATCTCACAGGCATGATCCATTCATGTCCCCTAAAACTATTGTCCTAATCTTTGGGGTTCATCATAATCTTTGAATATAAAAGATACAACTATCATGATGAGTCAAAATGCCTCACTTTATTAATATCAAAATAAATAACATGACATGAGTAGAAAATTATCCAAAAGAGTCCCATCACATCACATAGGTGATTGGTTTGTAGGGTACTTATTCTTTCAATCTTTCACTTGCATTAAAGCCAACCACCTTTATATCTCAAACCCATATAATTGAGATAGTGATCAAATAGTTGCTATGATAAAGTCTTAATGAATGGATCTGCTATATTTTTCTTAGTATATACTCATTCTAATACTATATCTTGTCTCTCGACAATCTTCCAAATGAGGTGGAACTGTCTAAGGATGTGCTTTGATCTATGGTGAGACCTTAATTTCTTAACTTGGATCACTGCACCAATATTATCACAATAAAGTGGTACTAGTCATTCTATCTTAGGAACCACTTCTAGATCATCGATAAATCTTTTTATCCAGAAAGCTTCCTTAGCAGCTTCACTAGTAGCAATGTATTCTGCCTCTATTATTGAGTCAGCTATAGTTTGTTATTTTGAACTTTTCAACTTACTGCATCTTCATTTAGAGTAAACATATATCCTGATACTGACTTGCTATCATCCAGATCTGACTAAAAAATTGAATTAATATAACCTTTAATTTTAACTCTGACCCTCCATAAATCATAAAAATATCTTTAGTTCTTCTCAAATACTTAAAAATATTTTTCATAGCTTTCTAATGATCCTTCCATGGATCAACCTGATATCTGCTGACTATGCCTAAAGCATAAGCCACATTAGGCCTGGTACATAACATGTCATATATAATAGATCCTAATGCCAAAGCATAAGGGATCGAATTTATTCTTTCTCTTTCTTTTGATGTCTTAGGAAACATCTTCTTAGAGAAATGTATACCTTAACTTATAGGCAAGTAACCTCTTTTACTTTCTTCCATGTTGAATCTTTTCAATACTAAGTTAATGTACCTAGATTGAGACAAGCCTAGCATCCTATTAGATCTATCTCTATAAACTTTTATTCTAAGAATATAGGATGCTTCATCCAAATCTTTCATAGAAAGCTTGTTTGATAGCCAAGTCTTAACTGACTGGGGCATTGGGATATCATTCCCAATAAGTAATATGTCATCGACATATAAAAGCAAGAAGACTATGGCACTCCTACTAGCTTTCATATATACACATGGTTCATCCATATTCTTTATGAAGCCAAACTTTTTGACTGTTATATCAAATTGAATGTTTCAACTTCTTGAAGTCTACTTTAATCCATAAATGAATTTTTTAAGCTTGCATACTTGATTGAGTCTCGTACTAGAGATGAATCCTTTTGGCTGAGTTATATTGACCTCTTCCTCAAGATTATGATTAAAAAAAGTGGTCTTGATATCCATCTGCTAGATTTCATAATCATAGTATGCTGCTATAATAAGTAAAATTCATATAGACTATAGCATAGCCACTGGTGAAAAGGTTTCATCATAATCATTTTTTTTATTTCTTTCTAAAATCTTTTGCTACCAACCTAGCTTTGTAGGTTTTAATTTGGCCATCTGCTCTGGTCTTCTTCTTGAAGACCCACTTGCACCCTATAGGGCTCACACCCTCTAGTGCATCAACCAAGGTCCAAACTTGTTAGAATACATTGAATCCATTTTAGATTACATTGCATCTAGACATTAGTCAGAGTCCTTACTCATGATTGCTTCAAAATAGGTCAATGAATCATCATCTTGAATGATATTTGCCTCATTATTATTTTCTATGATGAAATTATATCTTAGAGGTGCATGACGCATTCTCTTTGACCTATGAAGAGGTGTATATAGTGGACGTACCTCATCTTTGGGTACTTCTGGTTGAGTATTTTTATTAGATATTACTAAAATAATTTGTAGGCCTAGAACTTCTTTAAGTTCAATATTTCTTCCATTACCTCCTTCTTGGATAAATTCTTTCTCTAAGAATATGGCATGCCTACTAACAATTATCTTTTATTCAGTAAGGTAGTAGTGAAGGAAATAGATCTAGGATTTCAGGATCAAATTTTGAAACTTTTTCAAAAACATGAAACAGAAGAGATAAACTAATCATATTAGTTCATTAATAATACATGAAAGAGCTCTAGATCTAGGATCTTATCACATGATTTAAGCACGCTATTAAATCTAAAATTAAGAGACAAGAAAATATGATGTTGATCACATCAACATCAGAACTATGTTAGATCAAATCTAGATAGAAGAAGGAGATCATATCATCCTTACCTTTGCAAGTTAGATTCTTTAACCTACTGATCGAAGACTGAGGTTATTACTCCAAGCCACACATGTGTCCAGCCTCTACAAGATATCCACATAAGATCCTGATGTAAGATCTAAAGTTCGATGATAGAAAATCCGTACAGCATGCTAGTACTATATTGATCCTTCTTCGATGGCTGATCTGGAACCTCCTTCTTAAATTCTTGGATACTCCAATATTTAGAAGAAGAAGAAAAGGATTTGTAAAGGGATTGACCTTGCAAAAATCTAGCAAAAGGAGGAGAAAAAGATTAAAGAAAAATCCTAGAAGAAGAACCCTTTCTTCTTCCTTATTTCTCTTACCAAGACACCTTGAATTGTGTCTCCACAAAACCACACGCCCAAAGAATATTGTGCTCAACTTTTCCCATGAGCTAATGCCTCTCTCTTAGGTCAGTGATCTCTAAAAAAATCAGGCCCAAAAACTCTTTTTATAGGGAGATAGGATAGAGTCCTTGTCAAGGTCAAATGCCTAGCAAGGCTTATCCAAAAGAGACAAGACTTGGGGCACCCAACTCTTGGGTGCCCTCTTTATTTTTCTAGGTGTGGACCATAGTTAATTATCACACAAAACCTTCCAATAAATCCATAAAAATATTAGAAAAAATTCTGGTAGGGTTGGTGCCACAAGGAAGGAGTTTTAGTTTCTTAAAATTCTACTCGATAGAATTTCAAATCAAAACTAAATCCCTTCTTTGACTTGGTCCACAACAAACTACCATGTAAGAAAGAAGGGAGAGCAAGGGGCACATATGAAGGCCTGGGGTGTGAAGAGTTTCATGCAAAAAAACCTTAAGGAAAATTGGCGTGGGACGTTGGGAATAAGATGGCACAAGTAAGAGAAGTTCTAGTCACACTAGGACTTCCAATTTTGACTTGGTCAAACTTAGTATTTGAACCCAATAAAATCAAAATTAATGCAACCTAATTAGAGAAGATCTTAGTCCAACTAAAATTCTAATTAAGTTAGATTAAATTAAATTTAAATATAATTTAATTTTTAATTAAATTAAAAATTGAGTGCATATAAGTTCTAATTGAACAGTGACTTCTTCTTCCTTGCAATTGGCTCATCCAATAAACCAATTAGATTTGATCTAATAAATCATATTTAATTAGACTTAATATCAACCCTTTGGCTTAATCAAATTAAGCCAATTAGCAATTCAATTACTAATCGATCCTCCTATAACACTAGTACTAGGTCAAACATCAATCGTATTGATTATTTGACCTTAGAACGATTCTAAATCATTGATCAACCATCCAATCAGATCAAAATATCTTATATATGTAACCTCATAGATTTGAACCTAAGCTGATAGCATAGGAATAAATTTTTATACTAATCAAAGTGACCATCTAGTAATGATACTCGATAGCCGAATAGGTCAAATGTGTAAAGCAATGCTATTAGAACCCATGTAGATATAGTTTCCATATAATTCATCCCCTTGACTTTAATACTCATAGAACAACTTAGAGTTTAACTATCAATCCTAATTCGATCATCCACATTATATTTTGAAATATCAAATTCATCTCATGGATTATTCTAGCCAAAGTTTTGCTAGATTAAAATATAGTGATGCATTTTCTCCAAACTCTTGGAGTGGTCAATCTCATCTTGATCACTCATTGACTTTACAAGTACTTAATTATGCTAAAAAATATTTCATCATCGAATTAAAAATTCAGATAGCCCAGCATCAAAGCACAGTGAATTGCTTGCAAGCCATCATGGTGATCTCAGGTCTAAGGAACACTTATACCCATATCCCATCGGAGCAATTTTCGATAGCAGAATGCTCTAATGTTGGTCACATTCAATGATGATGTTGAAAAAAATATACCTTATAAATCAATCAAAATATGTATTTTGATGGACAATTCATTTATCTTTCAAACTCATATAATGATAATTTTATATTAATAAAGGCATTTATTTCATCATATGTTATATCTTAAATATTTATTTTAAGATTATGACGTACTTCATAGATTAGGACTATGATTTTAGGGTTCTGATGAAATCATATCTGTGATACCTAAAATCTTAAAATCCTAAACTAAAATATTTCTAGTCGATGGAACATTAACTTGGGGATCAATATTTTTGGAAATACTAGCATATCCTTTATATGCTTGATGAAAGGATGATTGATCTCACTATCACTTGTGTATGACACTAAGATAAGAATATGGGTGCTCATTAGAGAATGAGTTCACTAAATTGATCCAACTTGAGAAAATCTAATGGAGTCTTTGAAGGAAAATCCTGATTTGTTGGACCCGGTTCGCTCAGATCTGATCAGATCAAGAGATATATTTCAAATTTTTTTCTCTTTGATCTGGATCAGATCTGAGATGTTTTAGATCTAATTTTTATTATTTTAATAATTAAAATAAAATTAAAGAAATTAAATCAAATTTAATTTATCTTGAAGTGGATAATCCTATTACCCGATGATGATCCTATGAGCAGCGGAAGGTTCTGGATCTAGCCATGCAAGTGCCTAACCTCTACCGATATCCACTCAAGCTAGATCTAGAGATTCTCTTCTTCTCTATCACGTCTTCAAAAATTAGAACTGGATCTGATCTGGAGGATCTTCAAAACTCCTTTTGAAGATCAGCAGTTGTCCTTTGCAGCAGCGCAGCCTTCTAGCTTTCAGTCATCTTTCTCTCATCTGGATTGCACCAACCAAGGTCCAAAACACTTTTGGATGTGGAGAGGAGAGGGAGAAGATGGGTTTGGCATGGAGGAAGGAGAGGAGAGGCAGCCTTGGGGCATGGGATTTCAATTCTCAATTGCACTTTGAGTTGGGCGCAGGGTCTTATTTATAGACTAAGCATGATCCAACTCCTCTTCTTCCCAACCAATCACAACCCTTTGTGAAATCAGATCTAAATCTGATTGGTGGGAATAGAGTCCCTTGGATTCCTCCTTAGATGGCACCTAAGACCAGTCAAACTTGGTTCTTAGGAGAACTCTAATTGGAATCCAAAAAGGAGATGGAGTCCCTGTCCAACAGGGACTCCTAGGCGCCTCTAGCTTGGGCTCACGCCAAGGGTGGCGTGCGCCCTCCTCCTTGCCAGGTTCTGGCAGGGGGACAGGCCCCCACCAGCTCTCCAATAGGTGCATGACATGTGGACAGAAGTCAAAGTATCAATGGTCAATGTTTGACCAGTCAAAGGTCAACTTTTGACCAAAGTCAAAGGACGAGAAATGGTAGGTGACCAAAAATGGCAGGTAATTGTCTTACAAAATAAGACAACCTTTTTCTGACTTGGACAAGGCTCCAGTCAGACCAAATGAAGGCCTCTGAATCGAGCACAAACTCCTTTGGCTTAGTCAGGACAACTATTTATGATAGTAAAAGAAGAACGTTAGGTTCAATCGAGTGCTAGCACGATTTCCTTGAACCTAATTGAATCTCATTCAGATCAATTGAACTGGATCAGTTCAATTGATGATCACCAGATTCAAACCCTTATTTGTGTGACCCAGTTAGGTTCAGTTCTGTATGGTAATGGGATATGTCATGATCTCTATCATCGACATCATCGAAACTCCTTTCGATGGATCAGAACTCTTCTGATTCGAATAGCTAGAATGATCGATCATCTAAATCATTCTAATTGCTCCCAAAATCCACCAGTGACACCTAGCAGTATATGGTGGCAACCCATCAGAGCTGAATGCGAACCTCTTGGTGCAGCTACCTGTGTGATTAAGTTCTTCTATCTTGAGCCCCGATCAGATTAGGGTTAAGGTAAACTCGTCAAACCCTAGTCTCTGTCATATGATGTAATCATTCGATTCAAGTCCGATGTGAAAACCTAAATAGAAACTCTTTCTATTATTTCACTCTGCCATGGCCATGGACTTCTGGACTTGATTCTCATGATCATCATAGGGCTGCTCCTCTACCACCGAGGTAGATAGATTCCATCTTGATGCTATCCAGTTCCTACAATGAACATGCTATAGCCAACATACACCTCAGGGTTCCATATGGCTAGGAGACCGAGTAATGGTGTAGTCAAACTATAACACCCTCAAGGTGAACTGCCGATGCATCTCAGGTCAAAGAACCAGACACACTACTGCAGCATCGAGTCAGTCATTGACGAGAAGGTAGACTCCCTAATGACTACTCGAGGTGGTCACGCTCAGTGCCCTCGTTCTCTAACGAGTACCTGTACTCTCGCTCTCGGTGTCTCCACACCGTAGACTCAAGACTCATCTACTAAAGAGAAGCGATTATACACCAACCTTTCAGATCAATCACCATCCTCGTGATGATCCTATGGTCGGGAGCATTTTATGAGTTAATAATGATTATTCATGTCTTAAATTTTCAACTCTTGAAAATATGAATTATCATTACCATTAACTCAAAGGATGTATCACAGACACTAAATACACATATGTGATAGAAAATAATCCATTTTATTGATTTAGTCAAAATTATAATTTTGCCCCTAGAAGTGTATTACAAGTGTCAGCCAATTCTGGCTTCTAGGGCACATATATCTAACAATCTTTCACTTGTCCTAAAGCCAATTGGCTACAAGTCTAAGTCCCATCTTCTCAAGGTGGGCTTCGATCTTCTGCTTGGCCCAACGGCTTTGTAAGTGGGTCTGCCACATTATCTGTGGAGTTGACTCTCTTGACCTCGACGTAACCCTTCTCGAGGTAATCGCGGATGAGGTGGTATCGCCGCTCAATGTGCTTGGATTTTTGGTGAGACCTTGGCTCCTTAGCAAGGGCTATGGCGCCATTGTTGTCGCAGTATAGAGGAATGGCATCTGATGGCATTACTCTGATTTCTGCAGCAAACTTCTTGTACCAGAATGCTTCCTTCGCAGCCTCTGATGCAGCGATATATTCTGCTTCCATGGTGGAATCTGCTATCACAGTTTGCTTGGAACTCTTCCAGCTGACAGCACCACCATTGCACACAAACAGACTCCCAGATGTCGACTTTCGATCATCTACATCGGACATGAAATCCGAGTCTGTGTATCCCTAGGACTTGGAGTTCTCCGTTACCAAAGACCAACATCATATCCTTAGTTCTTCTTAAGTACTTAAGGATACATTTCATAGAAGTCCAGTGTTCTTCACCTGGATTTGACTGATATCTGCTTGTGACACTCACAGCATGGGCTATATCAGGTCGTGTACATAGCATGGCATACATGAGGCTCCCTATTGCAGAAGCATAAGGGATCTTGCTCATGCATTCTATTTCCTCAGGTGTGCTAGGGCACATCTTCTTGGAAAGATGAATACCATGTCTGAAGGGTATTAATCCCCTCTTAGAGTTTTCCATACTAAACCTCTTTAGTACTTTCCTCTATGTACATCTTCTGTGAAAGTCCTAGCATCCTATTCGGTCTATCCCTATAGACCTTAATTCCTAGAATAAAGGATGCTTCACCTAGGTCTTTCATGGAGAATTCCTTGGACAACCATAATTTGACTGTTGTCATCATGGGAATATCATTCCAATAAGGAGGATGTCATCCACGTACAATACGAGGAAGACAACAGCGCTCCCACTGACCTTTTTGAAAACACACGGTTCCTCTTCATTTTTGATGAAACCAAACATTTTGATCACATCATTGAAATGAGTGTTCCAGCTCCGAGATGCTTGCTTAAGTCCATATATGGACCTTTGCAGCTTGCAAACCTTGTGATCAGTATCACTGGATGTGAAACCTAGCGGCTGTTCCATATAGATATCTTCCTCAAGATATCCATTCAAGAATGCCGTTTTCACGTCCATTTGCCATATTTCATAATCGAAATAGGCTGCAACGGCAAGCAATGTGCGGATGGATTTTAGCATAGCCACTAGAGAAAAGGTATCCTGATAGTCAATGCCTTCGCGTTGACTATAACCTTTTGCCACTAGTCTAGCCTTGAATGTCTCCACATTTTCCATCTGCACCAATCTTTCTCTTGAAGATCCATTTACACCCAATAGGTACTATACCTTCTGGTGGATCTACCAAGGTCCAGACTTGGTTTGAGTGCATCGAGTCAATTTCTGACTGCATTGCCTCTAGCCATTTCTCGGAGTCGATATCTGATATCGCCTCGTTGTAGGTTTTGGGATCATCACCATGAGCACCATTACCTATGAGGAACATTTTCTCTACTTCCTCTGAAATAATACCTAAGTATCTTTCAGGGGACGGGAAAACTCTTTTCGATCTACGAGGTGGAGGAGGTAGTGTTCTTATTGGCTCAACCTGATTTGGTTCCAATTGGTCCTTAGCTCGTTGTACTTGTGAGACTTTCTCATCAAGCTTAATCTGCTTTCCAATGCCGCTATCTTGAATAAACTATTTTTCAAGAAAGATGGCATGTCGACTCACAATCACATTGTGGTCTTCTGGAATGTAGAAATAGTATCCTAATGACTCTTTAGGATATCCTATGAATCGAGCTCTAAAGGACCTAAACTCTAACTTGTCCGCTTGTTGTCTTTTGACATGAGCCGGACAACCCCAAATTTTGAGATGACTCAGACTTGGTTTCTTACCATGCCATATCTCATACGGTGTGGTAGGAACGATCTTAGAGGAAACCCTATTCAGTAGATAAATTGAAGTTAACAATGAATGTCCCCAAAGAAAATTAGGGAGGTCTGTGAAGCTCATCATGGATCGGAACCATATCCAATAGAGTCCGATTTCTCCATTCTGAAACCCCATTGAGTTGAGGTGTTCCTGGTGGAGTCCATTGAGAGACTATGCCATTTTCCTTGAGATAGTCTAGGAATTTCCCGGCTAAGGTATTCACCTCCTCGATCTGATCGAAGAACCTTAATGGGTTTTTCTAGTTTGTTTTTCTACTTCATGTCTGAATTCTTTGAACTTTTCAAAAGCTTCAGACTTGTGTCTCATAAGATACACATACCCATACCTAGACAGATCATCGGTAAAGGTAATGAAGTAGACAAAATTGCCTTTAGCCGGCACATCAAATGGGCCGCACACATCAGTATGTACTAGGGCAAGGAGATCTGTGGCCCTCTCCCCATGTCCAACAAAAGAAAGTTTAGTCATTTTGCCTTGAAGACAAGATTCACAAGTTGGATATGACTCAAAAGTCAATGGACTCAATAGCCCATTTTTCTTCAATTTGTTAATCCTATCTTCTGCTATATGACCTAATCTTAGGTGCCATAGATATCTATCGTTTGGACTATCCCTAGGTCGTTTGGCATTCACATTTTGCTCGAATAACGAGCATACCTCTAGAAGGACTTTCCTTCTTATTCTTCAGGGTAGCCAGGTAAGTAGGACAGTTCCGCTTTCAATGGCCGTCGTTGTTATAATGGAAATACTTTCCTTTGGCAGTGGCTTTCATCTTCGATTCTATCTTCTTCTTTTTTGCTCCTTCCACCTATTTTTTCACAGACTTCTTTTTCTTTCCATAAGACTTTCGTTTGGAAGAAGTCCATTCCATAGCAAGAACTGAGCCTTTAGAACCTTTCATAGAAAGCTCAGCGGTGACCAGCATATTCATTAATTCGGCCAAGGAATTTTGAAGTTTATGCATGTGGTAATTCATGATGAATTGCCCATATGCATCAGTCAAGGATTGTAGAATAATATCATTCTGCAGATCCAAGTCTAACTTCACACCGAGCTTTTCAAGCTCTTCCATGTCCTTGATCATTGTCAGACAGTGATCTTGGACTGACTGCCCATCACGCATCTTAGCCTTAAAAAGTCATTTCATGACTTGATACTTGGCTGCACGACTCTGTTCACCAAACATCTCCTGCAGGTGAGCCAACATTTGGCGAGCAGTCCCGATATCTTCATGTTGGCACTGGAGCTCATCAGACATCGAGCCCAACATGTAATATCTGGCCTTATTATCTTCGTCTATCCATTTTTCTAGAGATGCTCTCTATTCAAGTGGATGGACGGGCTGGTAAGGTGGGAGGGTCCTGGTCCAATACATGGGTTAACTTCTCAAAACCCAAAACTGATTTTGTAGTTCCTGAGCCAATCTTTATAATTGGGTCCAGTCAGTCTGTGTGTGTCCAGGATACATGCCAATGGGTTGGACGCAGACATTTTTCTATAGAGAGTCAAAGATTCTAGTTAGATACTGTAATTATGACTTGACCAATTTGTTTAGAAATTTTATTTTTAAATAAATTAGCTCCCACTATTTTCTTGGATCCCTACACTCCCTTTGTAGAGATGCGAAAATCTCCACGATTAATGATTTCTAGTGGGTGGTGCGGTCTCACCAACTGACTCATCACCTCACCTAACAGTTATTGGTGATGGGTTAGCCAATGAGTGAACAACTCTTGTTCAATGATTCTCTAATCATGGTGCACCCAAACTTGGTCTCTAATTCATGAATCTCACCGTATCTAAAATATTGATCCACTCCTTAGTTAAGTCAGACCCACCATTTGCATAGACTGGATTCCTAATTGAGTCTCTCACCGTATCCAAAATATTGAGCCCAACTCATCCTCCAGCCCATAGCATCCAATGCCTAATAGACATGGTTGCGTCTTTCCGGTGCAACTGAGCCACTGTATCCAGCGAGAACAATCAACCCCGGGAAGGGCCCGCACATCTACAATGGTGGAAGACCTCAGACTTAATCTTTTCTTAGGGAGAATTGATTCAGGTCTCATTAAACTAGACTTGTCATAGTCATAACAATTATGACTAACCTAGTGGCATGGGTTAGCTCGGATTATTGACCACCTCAGATCAGAACTGTGTCAACAGATATGGCCAGGTAAGTAAGATCGGTGGAAGGAATATGCCATTAACTCGTACAAGAACGCATTCAGGTCGAGTAGCTTCCAATTAAAAACCAGTCGGTCGTATGTGCCAAACTTACCTTAGACACCAAATTATTGAGCCAGAACCAATTGGGTTAGCCTACAATCCAGACTCTAACCTCTGAGCCTAATTAGGTCTTGCTTGATCGTGACTCGATCTTGACCCAGACTTAATCCTATTAGGCTGGTCAATTTAAGCATTGTTGATCCCATCTAACCAACTCTTGATTCGGTTTGATCAACCGCTTAGACCTAATTGAGCTACCCAAGCCCGAACCCAGTATTATGAATATGTCTTAGATCTAAAATTCTCAATTTTAGACCTAATTAATATTCCATAATCTTAATTTTTAATTAAGTTGGGTTCATAAACAAAATATGCACAATAAATCCTAGGGTTTCAGGATCTAGGGTTTTGCAGAAAGTAAGTTTTGGATTTCTGATTAAGGACGAACACGCAGCACCCCTACACGTCATAAGAACACCCCATCGAATGGAAGAAGAGGGCCTTTAAACCCTTCTTCATTCTTATGACCGGACGGCCAAGAGGAACGCCTTAATCAGGAACATGCAATACTACAAAATAGTTTTAGATCTATATCATATATCTCATATACAAATTAGATCTAATCATGGCATATTTTGCATACATCTCATGTATCGAATCATGCATATTTTTAGATCTAAATTATCTCATAATAATCTAAAAAATTAGATTTAAATTGATCTAATCAAAATAAATTCTAATCTAGATAATTATGTAGAACTATTCTACAACTAGTCTAGACATGCATCTATCATATCTCATATGATATTTAAAATTAAATAATTTTTATTTACTATTTTTTAGATGTTATTATAACTATTATAATATCAAAAAATAATAAATAAATAGATCTAAAATATGATTTAATCAAATTAAATTAAAAACATGCAAGACTATTCTATAGAACTATTCTATTTTAGAACTAGTCATGCATATTTTCTAATCTTAGATCCAAATCATTTAATTTTAATTTTTTTTATTTCAGATCTGATCACATCTCATGTGACATCTAAAATCATTTATTTTTAAATTAAAATAAATTTAAAAATAGATCTAAATACTTTTAGAACCTTGGCTCTGATACCAGTTGAAGGAAAATCCTGATTTCCCGGAAACCAGGTTCGTTCAGATCTGATTAGATCAAGAGATATATTTCAAAATTTTTTCTCTTTGATCTTGAATCAGATTTGAGATATTTTAGATCTGATTTTTATTATTTTAATAATTAAAATAAAATTAGATAAATTAAATCAAATTTAATTTACCTTGAAGTGGGTAATCCTATTACCCGATTGATGATCCTATGAGCAGCGGAAGGTTCTGGATCTAGCCACGCAAGTGCCTGGCCTCTACCGATATCCACTCAGGTCAGATCTAGAGATCCTCTTCTTCTCTATCACATCTCCAAAAATTAGATCTGGATCTGATCTGGAGGATCTTCAAAACTCCTTTTGAAGATCAGCAGTTGTCCTTTGCATAGCAGCGCAGCCTTCTAGCTTTCAGTCGCCTTTCTCTTGATCTGATTGCACCAACCAAGGTCCAAAACACTTTTGGACATGGAGAGGAGAGGGAGAAGGTGGGTTTGGCATGGAGGAAGAGGGGAGAGGCAGCCTTGGGGCATGGGAATTTCAATTCTTTTCAATCTTATTTTGAGTTGGGCGCAGGGTCTTATTTATAGACTGTCTGTGATCCAACTCCTCTTCTTCCCAACCAATCACAACCCTTTATGAAATCAGATCTAAATCTGATTGGTGGAATAGAGTCCCCTGGATTCCTCCTTAGAGGGCGCCTAAGACCAGTCAAAGTTGGTTCTTAGGAGAACTCTAATTGAAATCCAAAAAGGAGATGGAGTCCCTATCCAACAGGGACTCCTAGGGCGCCTCCAACTTGGGCACACGCCAAGGGTGGCGTGCGCCCTCTTCCTTGCCAGGTTCTGGCAGGGGGACAGGCCCCCACCAGCTCTCCAATAGGTGCATGACATGTGGTCAAAAGTCAAAGTATCAATGGTCAACGTTTGACCAGTCAAAGGTAGACTTTTGACCAAAGTCAAAGAACAAGAAATGGCAGGTGACCAAAAATGGCAGGTAATGTCTTACAAAATAAGACAACCTTTTTTGACTTGGACAACCTCCAGTCAGACCATATGAAGGCCTCTGATTGAGCACAAACTCTTTTGGCTCAGTCAGGACAACTTATTTATGATAGTAAAAGAAGAACGTTAGGTTCAATCGAGTGCTAGCACGATTTTCTTGAACCTAATTGAATCTCATTCAGATCAATTGAACTAGATCAGTTCAATTGATGATCACCAGATTCAAACCCTTGTTTGTGTGACCCAGTTAGGTTCAGTTCTGTATGGTAATGGGATATGTCATGATCTCTATCATCGACATCATCGAAACTCCTTTCGATGGATCAAAACTCTTCTGATTCGAACAGCTAGAATGATCGATCATCTAAATCATTCTAATTGCTCCCAAAATCCACCAGTGACACCTAGCAGTATATGGTGGCAACCCATCAGAGCTGAATGCGAACCTCTTGGTGCAGCTACCTGTGTGATTAAGTTCTTCTATCTTGAGCCCCGATCAGATTAGGGTTAAGGTGAACTCGTCAAACCCTAGTCTCTATCATATGATGTAATCATTCAATTCAAGTCCAATGTGAAAATCTAAATAGAAACTCTTTCTATTATTTCACTCTATCCATGGCCATGGACTTTTGGACTTGATTCTCATGATCATCATAGGGCTACTCCTCTACCACCGAGGTAGATAGATTCCATCTTGATGCTAATCCAGTTTCCTACAATGAACATGCTATAGCCAACATACACCTCAGGATTCTGAATGGCTAGGAGATCGAGTAATGGTGTAGTCAAACTATAACACCCTCAAGGTGAACTATCGATGCATCTCAGGTCAAAGAATCCAGACACACTACTGCAGCATCGAGTCAGTCATTGACGAGAAGGTAGACTCCCTAATGACTACTCGAGGTGGTCACGCTCAGTGCCCTCATTCTCTAACGAGTACCTATACTCTCACTCCGGTGTCTCCACACCGTAGACTCAAGACTCATCTACTAAAGAGAAGCGATTGTACACCAACCTTTCGGATCAATCACCATCCTCGTGATGATCCTATGGTCGGGAGCATTTTATGAGTTAATAATGATTATTCATGTCTTAAATTTTCAACTTTTAAAAATATGAATTATCATTACCATTAACTCAAAGGATGTATCACAGACACTAAATACACATATGTGATAGAAAATAATCCATTTTATTGATATTAGTCAAAATTTTAATTTTGCCTCTAGAAGTGTATTATAAGTATCAGCGAATTCTAGCTTCTATGGCACATATATCTAACAATCTTATCAACATGTCAATAGATGGTTCTCATAGTGGGAGTTATGCATGTAATCCTTTGACCTGAGACTATTGTAGAACCTTTTATATATGAATCCATATTTTGGTTCATACTTATTCATGACTTAGTCATGTATGGAGTGATCTAGATATGGTAGATTGCATATGGAGGTTATGAGTAGGTCAACAAGGAATTGATCACTCCTAGTAAGAGGAGATCGCATCCTACTTGCTTCAATCGAATGATGATTCAAGAAGACCTTGATCAAAGCATGATGAAAATTAAAAATCATTTTTAATATTTTATTAATTAAATCATTATCATATGATTAGGAAAATGATGAATATGAACATAGATTTGACATGATACCATATCCATAGTCATATTCAAGATGCAGGATGATTGAAGGATCCTATTGCACGGTAACTTTCCACTGAAGGATATTTTTGATATTTTCATCAAAATTTCATATCTTTCGGATAGACAAGATATGTTGCTAAACATCAATCTTATCTTATAGGTTTGATTGAATTAAAGAGTTTAATTTGATCATTAATTAGAAAGTGTTCTAATTGATCGAATTGGGTTAGCTCAATTTAACCTAAATCAGTTTGGTTGAGTTCTAACCAAATTAGGTAAAATTACATCTGGATCCACTACTGGCTAGATGTGGAATCCAATGGATCACACACAAAGAAAATTGATCAAGGATTTAATTGGATTTGATCATGTTTGCAAGTTGAACATGCTAGCACATGTTGCAAACCCTAGCATCTCGATTCGAATCGGATTCGAATTGAGTTACGATTTAGGCTAATTAAATCCATTTTAAGTCAAATTGAAATTGGATTATTAAATGGGTTGACCCTTGGCAAGTTGATCAAGGGATTGGGCAATTGAAACCAGAGTCCCACATGCTAGAGAGTCTAACTCTTAGCGCATGGAAGAAACCTTGTGCGCTATGGAACATTAGTGCATTGTTTTGGTTCGCGCTCTTCCCTATCCACTCTAAGTTCATGTAAATTTTCATACGGGGCATGGACTTCTGATGGGAAGCATAGAAGAGTCCATCTGCAAGCGAAAGACCGCTATTTAATGTTTGAAAATTGGATACGGACCAACTCTTTGCCACCCCCTTGGTTGTAGGTGCCTCTTGGACCAAGTCAAACACCTTTAAGCTTTGACTTTTTCACGCCCAAGTTTTCCATGCCATCTTCTAATTTGAAACCATCCTTTTAGACTTTTGGATCAAAATTTGATGCTGATCAATGGTAATTAATGGCACCAATATGAAAGAGTTGCAACTCTTTGGAAGAAAGTTACGTAAAATTTTACGAAGAGTCCTTCTGCCATTGGAAGAAAGTTGCAACTCTTTAGGACAAGGGCTTAGGAAGAGAGTAAAGGAAGACAAGGAGAATAGAAAGAAAGAAAAGGGTAGGCCAGGAGGGCAACAGCAAAGGCTAGGAAAGGATCTACCCAAATAATTAAAGTTTTTTTATGAGAATTTTAATTAAAATAATTAGAGATGCTGGTGTCTTGATCAAGTTTTCATATGGATCCATGTTGGAGGGTGAATACATGGGCATCTGGTGAATCCCTAACGGACTTCTGCCGATGATCAAGGTCAAATTAGGATTTAGCGATAACATGTATGTTCCTATATCCTATGTTATATTATAAATGTATATTATATGATTTAAATTCTAATAAGATGGTCCTAGGATTCGGGTTTGATTTTATGATTTTATAATTTTGCTTTGAAATCCATGCTTTCGCACTGTACACCAAATCCTATGGTGGTATCAGAGCAAATCTTATTAGATTAAATTATATGTTGTTATGTTTATGATTTAATGAAAAAATCATAAATATGAATTATTCATATTTAAACCATTTATCTTGTTATTTATATGATGTAATCATATTTATTTAATCATAACTAGATTATGATGTATATATCATTCTGTAAGGTTGCCCTAACATAGTGGCAAGTATTCATTATGTAATGATGGTTATCCTTGAATGATTATGCATATTAAATTTTTTTGTTAAATATCATCATTGATATATTCATGTATTTAGTATAATTTAAATTAGAATGTGCATAAAGACCAATTAAAGCTCTCTATAAAATTATATTAAGTTGTAGTATAATTAATCGATAGTAGAACTAGTCTTGATGTCTAATTGATCAATCGATATCTAGGAAAGTGGTTCATGATTGATAAAGAGAATGTGGTTTCTATTTGATTCCGTTGTCTGACCTAGCTAATTTATTGGTGTCTAAGAAAAGCAACCGAGGGACCCCACCTTTCTCCTACTTACCTGATCGATTCGATTGATTTAATTCTAGATTGGGATGCTTAGTATTATATTCACTACATTAAGGCCTTCCTTCATGCTAGTTCATTATTATGTCATAAACCATATTAAGTTTGTTGTGCAACCATAAGACCGATTATAGGGATTGTTGTAATATTGATCTAGTGCATAATGATGCTTACAGCATTTTGGATATATTGCTTTGTTATGTAACCACAAGGATAGTTATATTTCATTATGATTGTATAAAAATGAAGGGTTCTACTTAGCTAAAACATTATACTTTATTGTGCTAACATAAGGCTATTAATATTTTAGAGGTCAGAAATATATTGAGAATTGCATGAGATGCAATTGAAAAGAGTTTCCTATTTTCAACTTATAAAAAAGTTTATTGTGCAACCAAAAGACCTTCTATAAGAAATTTGGGTCTCAATCTCACTAAGAAAAATGATTAGGTTTTCTCAATTATCATATTTGAGGATTATGATATTTGATAAAATAGTGGAAGACATAATTAAATTAAAGTCCTAATTTAATTATGTATGTCATCATAAGTTGTTTGCTTATGTAATGTTTTTTATTATGTAGATTAAATGGCTTCTTCACTTTCACTCCTTTTAATTTTGGATTCAAATAAGTTGACTGGTCCTAACTATGTGGATTGATTAAGTAACCTAAAAATAGTACTCAGTCAAGAAAAGCTCTCCTATATTCTTGATGCCTCTGATCTTAAGCCATAAGGAAAAGATGCTATAGAGGAAGAAAAGTCCACATACAAGATGTGGCAAAATGATTTTCTTACTGTCAAGTGCATCATACTTACCTCCATGAGTAACGAGTTATAGAGGTAGCATGATGGCATAGACACTCGATCCATATTGCTCAACCTAAAAGAGCTTTATGGAGAACAAAGTAGAACTGCTAGATATGAGATATCTAAGCAATTATTCCATGCCAGGATGGCTGAGGGTTCATCCGTGCAAGACTATGTGTTGATGGAAATTGACCTAATCACTTAATTAGGCAAATTAGGTTTTATCATGGATGGAGAGTTAAGTCAGGATCCGATCCTACAATCACTTTCAGAATCATTTTCTCCGTTTGTCATAAATTATCACATGAATAAATTGAAAACTTTCTTGCCTGAGCTATTAAATATGCTCAAAACAGTAGAGAGCCATATCAAGGAGAATAAGGTTCCTCTTCTTCTTGTAGATGGGATCTCAAAGAAGAAGGCAGGCAAAAAGGGTTCAAAGAGGAGGCTGAACTCAAAAGATGGCATAAATAAGAAGAAGAAAGGGAAGAAGGCCTCCAGATGGAACCTGCTTTCACTGCGGCAAGGTAAATTATTGGAAGAGGAATTACAAGGCTTACCTTGAAACTATGAAGATTGGTGCAAATAATACACCAAAAGGTATGTATAAGATACATACAATATTATCATTAAATTCTTCTATTTCAAGCTCTTGGGTATTAGATATGGACTATAGTTTTTATATCTACAAATCTTTGCAGGAGCTGCAGAAAATTAAGAGTTTGAAGAAGGATGACTTCAAGCTCTACGGAACTGGAGGAGAGTCTATCCAAGCGGAGGTTATAGGAATAAATATTTTGAAGTTACCTTCTAAAAAGATCTTAAAGCTAATAAATTATTATTATATATCTAAGATCATTAGAAATATTATATCTATAACCTTGTTATTAAAACAAGATTATAATCATGATGTAACGAGCAATGGATGCTCTATCAAATATTCTAATAAAATTATATGCAATGACATTTTTAATAATGGTTTGTTGACTCTATGTTCGGATGATAATATATTTCATGTTGATAAAAAATGTAAAAGAGAAGACATAAATAATACTTTACTTTGGTATTATTGGCTTGGTCATATTAGTAAGACCAGGATTAACAAGTTACACAAAAAGAAGTTCTTTGATCCTTATGATTATGAATCATTAGAAACTTGTGAATCATATCTCATGGGTAAAATGACCAAGACTCTATTTAGTGGACATGAAGAAAGAACAAGTGAGTTATTAGGACTAGTACATATAGATATATATGGTCCTATGATAACTTAAGCCAGAGGTGGATAATCTTATTTTATAATATTTACTGATGATTTATCTGGATTTGGATATGTGTATCTTATGAAACACAAATCTGAAGCTTTTGATAAATTCAAAGAGTATTAAAGTATGGTCAGGAAATAAATTGAAAAGAGTATAAAAATCTTTTAATCTAATCGAGAAGAAGAATACTTATCCAGTGAGTTTCTAGACTATCTTAAAGTAAAAAAATTCTCTCTGAATGGACTCCTCCTTATACACCATAATTAAATGATATAACCAAAAGGAGGAATCGTACTTTATTAGATATGGTATGATCCATGATGTGCTTCATAAAATTATCTATTTCCTTCTAGGGTCATGCCTTAGAGATTGTAATATACATTTTGAATAGAGTACCTTCTAGGTCTGTATCTAGCACTCCATATGAGATATGGAGAGAAAAAAATCTAATCTTAAGTATCTTAAGATATGGGATTGTCCAGCATATGTCAAAAAAAATTTTGGACATAAGCTAGATGCTAGAGCAGATAAATATCTATTTGCAGGATATCCTAAATATAGTATGGGATATCTATTCTACCATTCTACTGAACAAAAGGTATTTGTAAGTAGGCATGCCACTTTCATGGAGAAAGAATTCATCCTAGAAAGAGAGAGTAGGAGGAACATTGAACTTAGTAAAGTTCAAGAAAAATAAATAGATATTTTTCAACCAAATAAATATATAAATAGAGAAAAATTAGAATACACAACTCCTATCCATAGGTCTGATAGAGTGCGACATGCACCTATAAGGTACGGGTTCATTATTGAGAATAATGAAGTCCAAGTCATTGAGAATGATAAACCTCTGATCTATATGGAGCAGTCATGAGTAGGAACTTAGACAAATGGTTGGTTGTCATGCAATACGAGATGGACTCCATGTACACCAACAAAGTATGGACTTTGGTGGATGCACCAGAGGGTGTGAACCCTATTAGGTGCAAAAGGGTATATAAGAAAAAGATTAAAGCAAATGGCCAAGTTGAAATCTATAAAGCTAGATTAGTGGCTAAGGGTTTCAGGCAAAAATAAGGTGTAGATTATGATGAAACATTCTCACCTATTGCCATGCTCAAATTAATTTGGATTATGCTTGCCATAGCAACATATTATGATGATGAAATATGGCAAATGAATGTGAAGACTGCTTTTCTTAATGGTTTCCTTGAGGAGCTCTACATGTCACGGCCAGAGAATTTTTTCTTAAATGAGAGACCAAATCAGGTATGCAAGCTTTAGAGATCCATTTATGGATTAAAGCAAGCTTCAAGGAGTTGGAACATCCACTTTGATGTTACAGTCAAAGAGTTTGGCTTCATCAAGAATGTGGATGAACCATATGTGTACAAGAAGACTAGTGGGAGTGCCATAATTTTCTTGGTTCTGTATGTAGATGACATACTCCTTATTGAAAATGATATCCCAATGTTGCAATCGGTCAAGTTATGGCTGTCAAATAAGTTTTTCATGAAAGACTTGGGAGAAGCATCCTATATACTTGGAATAAAGATCTATAAAGATAGATCTAAGAGGATGCTAGGCTTGTCCCAATCTAGGTACATTGACTTAATACTGAAAAAGTTCAGTATGGATGGAAGTAAAAGAGGTTACTTATCCATGAGTCAAGGCATACATCTCTCTAAGAAGATATCTCCTAAGACATCTAAAAAGAGAAATAGAATGAGTTCTATTCCTTATGCTTTGATTGCAGAATCAATAATGTATGCCATGTTATGTACCAGGTCTGATGTTGCTTATGCTTTAGGCATAGCTAATAGATTTCAAGCTGATCCAAGAGAGGATCATTGAAAGCTATGAAAAATATTCTTAAGTACTTAATAAGGACTAAGGATATTTTTCTGGTATATGGTGGATCTGATCTCAAACTAGAAGGATATTCTAACTCTAGTTTTCAATTAGATCCAGATGATACCAAATCCATTTCAGGATATGTCTTTACTCTGAATGGTAGAGCAGTGAGTTGGAAGAGTACTAAGCAACCAACTATAGCTGACTCAACCACTAAGACTGAGTACATAGCTACAAGCAAAGCCGCCAAGGAAGCTATTTGGATGAAGAATTTCATCACCGAATTGGGTGTTGTTCTTAAGATTGAGAATCTAGTACCACTTTTCTGCAATAATACTTGAGCAGTTGCTCAAGCAAAGAAATCAAGATCTCATCATAAATCCAAGCATATTCTGAGATGCTTCCATCTTATTCATGAAATAATTGAGAGATGGGAAGTTGTCATTGAACGAGTAGATATAAAAAACAACATTGCAGACCCATTCACTAAGGCTCTACCACAACAATAGTTCGATCGCCACCTCGATTGGATGGGGTTAAAATATAAAGACAATTGGCTTTAGTGCAAGTGGAAGATTGAAAGAAATATGCCCTACAAGCCAATCGAAATATGTATTTTGATGGGCTATTCATTTATTTTCTAGACTCATGTAATGACAATTTTATATTAATAAAGGTATTTATTTCATCATATGCTATGTCCTAAATATTTATTTTAAGATTATGATGAACTCCATAGATTAGGGCTATGATTTTAGGATTATGATGAGATCATACCTATGATACCTAAAACCTCAAAATCCTAAACTAAAATATTCCTAGTTGATGGAACATTAACTTGGGGATCAATGTTTTCAGAAAGACTAGCATATCCTTTGTATGCTTGATGAAAGGGTGATTGATCTCACTATTACTTGCGTATGATACTAATACAAGAATATGGGTGCTCATTGGAGAATGAGTTCATTGAATTGATCCAACTTGAGAAAATCTAATGGAGTCTTATCTACATGTCAATAGATGGTTCTCAAAGTGGGAGTTGTGCATATAATCCTTTAACCTGAGACTACCATAGAACCTTGTATACATGAATCCGTATTTTGGTTCATACTCATTCATGACTTAGTCATGTATGGGGTGATCTAGATATGGTGGATTGCATGTGGAGGTTATGAGTAGGTCAACAAGAAATCAATCACTCCTAGTAAGAGGAGATCGCATCCTACTTGCTTCAATCGAATGATAATTCAGAAAGACTTTGATCAAAGCATGATGAAAATTAGAAATGATTTATAATATTTCATTAATCGAATCATCATCATATGATTGGAAGAAAAATGAATATGAACATGGATTTGACATGATTCCATATCCATAGTCATATTCGGAATGTAGGGTGATTTAAGGATCCTGTTGCATGGTAACTTTTCACTAAAGAATATTTTTGGTATTTCTATCAAAATGTCATATCTTTTGGATAGATATGATACATTGCTAGAGGTCAATCTTGTCTTATGGGTTCAATCAAATTAAAGAATTTAATTTGATCATTAATTAGAAAGTATTCTAATTGATGAAATCGGGTCAGCTTAATTTAACCTAAATTGGTTTGGTTGAGTTCTAACCAAATTAGGTCAAATTGCATCCAGACCCACTGCTGGCTAGATATGAAACCCAATGGATCACACACCAAGAAAATTGATCAAGGATCTAATTGGATTAGATCATGTTTGCAAGTTGAACATGTTAGCACATGTTACAAACCCTAGCACCTAGATTCGAATCAGATTCAAATCGAGTTCCAATTTGGGCTAATTAAATCCCTTTAAGTCAAATTAAACTTGGCTTATTAAATGAGTTGACCCTTGGCTAGTTGATCAAGGGATTGGGTGATTGAAACCAGAGTCCCATGTGCCAGAGAGTCTCTCTCTTGGTGCATGGAAGAAATCTCATGCGCTAAGGAACATTAGCGCATTATTTTGGTTCGCGCTCTTCCTTATCCACTCTAAGTTCATGTAAATTTTCATATGGGGCATGGACTTTTGATGGGAGGCGCAGAAGAGTCCTTTTGTAGGTGAAAGACCTCCGTTTAATGTTTGAAAATTGGATAAGGACCAACTCTTTGCTGCCCCCTTGGTTGTAGGTGCCTCTTGGACCAAGTCAAACACCTTGAAGCTTTGTCACATGCCATCTTCTGATTTGGTACCATCCTTTTAGACTTTTGGATCAGCATTTGATGCTAATCAATGATAGAAATTAATGGCACCAATATGAAAGAGTTGTGGCTCTTCGAAAGAAAGTTATGTAGAATTTTACGAAGAGTCCTTCTGCTTTAAGGAACCTCTTCAAATTAATTCTATGACTTCCACGTGATGTTTTCTTCTAAAGAGGCATGAGATAGGCTGATGGGCATGAGATTTTAAATGAGAATTGGCATGAGAAAATAGAGAAGGCGCCCCTACCTACATTATAAATAGGGGCACACTCTATAGAGTCCAATTCAATCAGAACTCTTTCCTTCTTTCTAACATCCTCTCCCTAATTGTCCAATTTCTTTCTTCCTTCCCTTGTTAAGACAAAGTTCTATTAAAGGACAAGAGGTTTGCTTTAGAATAAGGGCTTAGAAAGAGAGTAAGGGAAGACAAGAAGAATAGAAAGAAAGGAAAGGATAGGCTAGGAGGGCAGCAGCAAAGGCTAGGAAAGGATCTACCCAAATAATTAAAGTTTCTTTTATAAGAATTTTAATTAAAATAATCAAAGATGCTGATGTCTTGATCAAATCTCCATGTGGATCAATGTGTGGGCACTTGGTGAAACCCCTAACGGACTACTGCCGACGATCAGGGTCAAATTAGGGTTTAGCGATAACAGGTATGTTCCTATATCCTATGTTATACAATAAATGCATATTATATGATTTAAATTCTAATAAGATGGTCCTAACATTTGAGTTTGGTTTTATAATTTCATAATTTTCTTTAAAATTCATTCTTTTGCCCTATACACCAAACCCTACAGATGTACCCTTACATCTCACATGTATGCCATATTAGTATCTTCCCACACTTTGTTTAAGAGGACAACCAACCTATATAGCATACAGTGATCTATACTTGATAAACATTGTCATCCTAATTAACAACATATTATTTGATCGTGAACAGTTTAAGAACTAATCAATAAATCCTCTCTTTATCAAAACTAAATAGTGAAGGAACCAGATCTAAGGTTTCAGGGCTAGATCTTGAAACTTTTTCAAGATCCAAAAATGAAAGACTAAAATTAATTAAAATTAATTTTAAATATCAAAGAATACCCTAGATCTAATATTCTATTACCCTAGATCTAATATTCTATTACATGATCATGGCATGTTATTAAATCAGAAATTAAACATAAGGAAGAAACCAAAACATGTTGATCACATCAACATGCATATACACTACATCTAATACAGGTATAAAATAATAGATCAGATCTATTACCTATACAAGTTAGACATTCTAAATTATTGATCCAATATTGAAGATGATGTTGCAAGCTGCACACATATCCAACCTCTAAGAGTCATCCACATAAGCCCATGAATCACGATCAGAAATCCTTCATGCAAGAAATCAGCATAGTATGCTAGTAATATGCTGATCCTTCTTCGATAGTCGATCTAGAACCATCTTCTTCAAATCTTAGACTCTCCAATTTTTGAAAAGAAGGGGAAGAGATTTTGAACCTAAGACACCTCTCAAAAACCTCCAAAGAAGGAGGAAGAGATCAAAGAAAAGCCCTAGAAGAAGAACCCTTCTTCTTCTTCTTGTTTTCTCTCACCTGGACACCTAGATTGATGTCTATGAAATCCTAATGCCCAAGAACTCTTTCTCCCTAATTTTCACACACCTAAAAGTATAGAATATATCAGAAAAGTGACCCAAAATTCATCCTATATATAAAGATATAGAGGAGTCCTTGTTAAGGTCAAATACCTAGACAAGGAATGTTCAATTTGGGCAAGACAAGGGGCACCCCCTCCAATATTTTTGGCATGGACTATCTGAGAAAGTTGCACAAAACCTTCTCCCTTTTACCATAAAAAATTAAGAGAAAATAGGGAGGAGGGTGATACACATGGGAGGAGGAATTTTGGTTTTTCAAAACTCAATCTCATAGGATTTGAAACCAAAATAAATTTCCTTCTTTGACTTGGTCCACTACCTAATTTTCATATGAGAAAGAGAGGAGAGGAGGGCATGCATGAGAAGGCCTTGGAGAGAGGTTTTTGTCATGCAAAATAGAAAAGAAAGAGGGCATGGGGCATGGGGGGCTAAGGTGGCACAAGGTGGAATCATAGTCTTACTAGGATTCCATCTATGACTTGGTCAAAATTATTTCTTAAACCAAATTAAACCAAAATTAATTCAACCAAATTAAATTAGATCCTAATCTAATTAAATATTTAATTAAATTAGATTTAATTTTAATTTAATTTTTTAATCAAATTAGAAAATTAGGTTGACTTAAGTTCTAGTTGAACTAGGACTAGTTCTTCCTTGCACTTGGCTTATCCAATAAGCCAATTGGACTTGATCCAAGTCCAAACTAAATCTAATTAAATCATGTTTAATTAGACTTAATATCAGTCCTTTGGCTTAATCAAATTAAGTCAATTAGCAATCTAATTGCTAATCGATCCTCCTGTAATATTTGCACTAGGTTAAACATCAATCGTATTGATCGTTTAATCCTAGAATGATTCTTAATTGTTGATCAACCATCCGATCAGATCATGAGCTCTATTATATGTGACCTCATAGATATGAACCTAAGTGGATAGCATAAGAATAGATTTCTATACTAATCGAAGTAATCATCTAGCAATGATACCCGATGGCCAAATAGGTCGAATGTGTAGAACAACATCCTTAGAACCCATGTGGATATAGTTTCCATATAATTCATCCCTTTGACCAAAATGCTCATAGGACACCTTAGAGTTCAACTGTCAACTCTGATCAAGTTGTCCACATTGTATTTCAAAATATTAAATCCATCTAATGGATTATCCTGGACAAGATTTTGCTATATTGAAATATAGTGATATATTCTTCTCCAACTTTTGGAGTGGTCAATTCCATCTTAATCACACTTTGACTTCATAAGTACTTGACTATGCCTAGAAGCTTTCCATTACTGAATTAAAAATTCAGTTAGTCCAGTACCAAAGCATAGTGAGTTGCTTGCATGTCACTGAGGTGATTTTAGATCTAAAGGATACTTATACCTATATCCTATTAGAGATATTCTCGATAGTAGAATGCTCTAGAGTTGGTCACGTTTAATGATGATATATCCATACATCTCACCAGTATGCCATACTAGTATCTCCATACACCTTGGTTAAGAGGACAATCAATCTATATGGCACACCATGATCTATACTCGATAGAAGCTGTCATCCTAATTAATAGCTTATCATTTGATTGTGAATAGTTTTAAGGACTAATCGATAAATCCTCTCTTTATCAAAGCTAAATAGTCCTAAGAACTTCATCATAATAATGGAGTTCGTTAGAAGATGAATACTTTATGATGAAAAATATCAAAAATATATTTTATTTATTAATGAATTAATTATAATTATAATATAGCTCAACCATTAACAGGCTGATGATTGACTTTGAAAAATATTTTCCAACAACTTCCACTTGTCATAAAGCCACTCAGCATAGTATCTAATACCCATCTTTGACTTGTGATTGTTGAACTCCTTTATCATCAGGGCTTTAGTGAAAGGGTCAACCAGGTTCTTCTTTCCATCGATCTTTTGAAGGTTGACGTCACCTCGATCCACGATCTTTCAAACTAGATAGAAGTGGCACAGGATGTACTTCATCCACTGGTGTGCCTTTGGTTTCTTCGCCTAAGCCATGGCACCAGCGTTGTCACAATAGAGCAGGACCAAACCATCTAGGGAGGGTGCCACTCCGAGCTTGATGAAAATTTTTTTTTAACCACATAGCTTTCTTCATGGCATCTAATGTTGTAATGTACTCTACTTCATAAATAGAGTCTGCCATAGTATACTGATGGCTCCATCATTCAGAGTAAAGATATATCCCAACATGCTTCTACTGTCATGATGGTGAGATTGAAAGCTGGAGTCTATAAATCCTATAAGTTTCAAATCTGACTCGCTATTGCCCAAAGGTAGCAAACCAAGAGGGAGGGTGAATTGGATTATTTTAAAATTTTAGCCAAATTAAATTCTAAGTAAATATATGCTTCTAATTAATAGAACTTGAGTGTTTGTGATGGATATGCAATGCAGTAGTGAAATTAAAATCAACTAGATAATATAAATATGTAAAGCAAGTAACGAGGGCAAGGAAAGCAAAAATATAATATAAACATACAAGGATTTTATAGTGGTTCGGTGCAATCCTGCACCTACGTCCACTTCTCAAGCTCTCTTTGGAAATTTCATTATAATTTCTAGATTATAGTGCATTTATTTTAACCTGAAATCACAAATAAATCCAGTTGGTTTTATCGGGCTCACCAACCACAACCCTACAGCAATAGCTTTTTCGGATTCACTATTAACCCAGTTGATTTTAACTTAGGAGCACCAACCACAACCTTTACACCATCCAATTACCAGCTTGGACCAGCCTATATCCCAAGTTTCTTTCTTCAAAGAAACTTGTAAAGAAACAAAGATACAAATATAAAAATTTAGCATAAAAAATAAAAATAATAAAGAACTCTTTTGAAGCTCGAAGAAGTGGCTGAATATGTGCTCTTTTGAAGCTTCACTTCTTTTCAAATGATGTTGAAAGGTTGCTTAAGATGTTATGAAAGATAACTCTTGAATGCCCTCTGAAATCAAAGCTTAGTTCCTCTCTTTTTCCTCTTTTTTTGATGTATAATGAAAACCTCTTCAATCCAAAATGATTTTACTTTAAAATCTCTTAATCTTACTTTTCAAATATTTTTATAGCCTTTTATATTCTTGGCGATGGCTAGAAGATTAGTTCTAGCTGTTGGAAGCCTTGAACAAGCCGTTTGGAATGAAAAGGGCACGTTGAAAAAATGCAGAAAACTAGCCATTGCAGCCTATCCCAACATTAGGGTCAACACTTTTTCTATAGGAGGTGACACTTTTTGATCTAGGGCCAACACTTTTCTATAGGGATCAATACTTTTTGATATGGGGTCGACACCTTATGATCTGGGGTTGACACCTTGTGCTCAAGTGTCAGCAATTGGACTGCACTAAAAAATTCAGCTTATATTTTCTGCTTTTATGCAATAGAGGTTGACCCTTTCACCAGGGATCGGTCCATGGGTCGACCCTTTTATGAGGCCATACAAAAATAACATGCCAAAGCATGCCAAGCTATCCATTTCAAAAGAAAATGACCTAGGGATCATCCTTAGGATTGACCATTTTGCTAAAACTTAATTTTCTTCCAAATTTAATATCCAAAAAATATGAAATTACCTCCAAAAGATCAAAATTTTTTTCTAGTTGCTCTTGAAGATTTTGAAACATATTTTCTTCTAACTTGATGAATCTATGATTTTGCCCTTCTTCAAGGATCTTTATTAATTCAATTTTCTTGAAGCTCTTGATTTGGTGATTTTTGTGTGGATCATTTTTTGGATTAATTTCTTCAATTTGAATATCTGAAAAGACCTACACACATTCTTGAAATACATGATTAGTATTATTTATACTCAATATTTTGAAATCATCAAAATCAATTAGTGGGTCAACAATCTCTTTCTTTTTGATGATAATAAAACTTTGAGTATATGCATAAAAATAAAATTAATGTATTTTAACTAACTAGCTAGTATAAAATATGAAGTGAGAATGTACATAAATATAAATACGCACTTCATAAAAGCTTCAAATAATGTTTCACATAATTTATATCAAAGAGTATTAAGGTTGCACTTCATGAAATTCATTGAGTTTCTTAAGTATTAATTCTTTAAGCATATACTCAATATACCTCTCTCCCTTTTAAACAACATCAAAAAGCTCATGGAAAGGATCAAAAATTATCATCAAAATCAACATGATATAAGAATTGTATTAATTTAGAGATGTATCCAATTAAGAAGATCAATTTAAATTAATCCTCTCCCCTTTGAAGAAATATTTTTTTCTTTTCAAAAATTAGCTTGAAGTCAAATATTAAAGGCTATCTCTCTTTCTGAATGAATATGACTTTTTAATTAGATTTTCAAATATGCACTTTTAAGTTTTAAGAGGAATAGAGCTTTTAAAAATATTTGACCATGAAATCAGGTATCATATGCACTTTAATATTCAATCTTTTTTTTTCTTAAGAAATTTTAGTTAATTAAATTTAAAAAAGATATGTATCAAAAATGTATCGAGCAAAATAAAATAAATAGTATCAAAGCAAAGGATAGTCACATTTTTAAATTCATTGCTTTGAAAAAGAATTGATTCAATACAAATAAATCATAAGGATTGTGCATTGCACATCAAAAATTCAATATCAAATTTGAATTTTCAAATAAGTTTTAAAATTAAATTTAAAAATTCATGTCTTGGATTAAGAATATAATTTTAATTTAATTTAACTTCAATTAATTTTTAAGGATAATTATGCATATCAAAATATAAAATCAGCATATTAAAGATACCACTTTAAGCAATTTTTAATTATTGAGAATAAGTTAATTATTTGAAACTATTTTAAATCAAGTAAATTAAATTGAATAAATAAATAAAAGCACAAATTGAAAAGACTATAAGGCATTTGATTAAAAGTTTAAAATTAATACAATCAAGCTCAAAATAAGATAATTGATTGAGAATTTAAGATCATAAATTTATTATTATTTTTAATCAAATCAAATTAGAAATATCTCTTCCCCTGCTTTTCATACTAATAGCTAGATTAATTTATTTTTTAACTTTCTCTCTTTTTATTTTAAAATAAGTATATTTTAAATTTAGATTATCAAATTGAAACATATTCATTCTTTAGCATTATCTTCATTTTTTTTTCAAAATTTGCATACTTAAGCTTTACAATTTTTGTTACTCCTTTTTCTTTCAAGTTAAGCATCTTTAATTTGATAGCATATTAAATTTTAATTAATACTAATTTAGTAATCAATTCATCTTAAATAAATTTTTCTCTTTATGTTAAGATATTTTCAATCAAGTAGAGTAAAAATTTTACTTTCTCTCCCTATCTTCTAAATTGAGTAGATTTAATATGCACTTAACTGACGTCAAATTTAAAAATTTAGATTATTTAATTTTTAAATTTATATTTTTAAATTAAAGTATATTTTTAATTAAAAGATTATATCTTCTTTAATGTTTTCTATTCTTTTTTATAAAAAATATATTATGGGTTTTACTTTCAAATTCATATCAAGGGTTCTTCCATTTCTCAAAAATATAGATGCATACATACTTCTCAATTTTAATTAAAAAAACTCTGAACTTCAAAAATTTTGAATAATATAGTCTTAAAAATACCTTTTTTCTTTTAATACTAAAGTAGATCATTTAAAAATATATCATAAGAATTTATCTCAAATAATATAATACTAAGAATATGATTATGAAAATTTAAATTTGAGATATAGCATACTTTTCTTTTGCTAAAAGATAATGCAATAGAATTCAAGGCAAAAATAGACTATTTGATATAAAATATAATAACAATTATGATAAGTTTTTGAGAAATTATTTATTTATGCCATTTGAAAGAAGTTTTTTGTTTGTTTCTTTGAACTTTATAAATCCAAGATATATAGATCCTTTCAAAATTAAGAATTTGGATATATCATAAGAATTTTTTTTTATATAGATCCTTTCAAAATTAAGAATTTGGATATATCATAAGAATCTTTTTTAAAAATATATATATATCTCTCTTTTTTCTTAAGTAGTATCAATCAATTTGAAACATAAAGATACTAATCTTGTAATTTATTCAAGGTATAATATTAAAAACATATTCATGCAAACTAGATTATACTCAAGAATATATTTTTTTGTCAAAGATAAAGCAATAGAATATAAGACAATAATAATCTATTTGATATCAATCGTTGAAGTTTTTGATCGAAAAAGATGAATCAATTTAAATTCAGATCAAATTATCTTGATAAGTTGATTTGAATTGATATCGATAAATTATATAAAATAAATCATAGAGAGATATTCTGTTTAAACTTAGATCTTTTTTCTTAAGAAATATAATTTAATCAAGTTTAGAAAGATATAAAATTCTTGATTTTATCTCAAATGAAATCATATAAGCTATGTAAAATCAGATTTGAGACAAAACATTCTTTTCTTTTTGTCAAAAGATAATACGATGGAATTCAAGATAGAAATAGACTTTTTTATATAAATTATGATACTAATTAAACTAAAATTTAGATCAAATAATAATTTTGAATCAAAGATAATTTCAAATTTCTATTTCATATAATTATAAAAATTTTGATATCAATAATTTTAAAATTTAAAATAAATAATAATTATCTTGATACCAATTATTTGAAAATCAAATTGAATAATTTACTTAGAAATTTTTATGATATCAATAGAACTAAAATTTAGATCAATTAATGATTTTCATAAAAGTTTGATACCACTTAAAGATAGAAGAAAAATCAATTTTTAGATTCATTGCTTGAAAATAATATGAATAAAATATGAAGGCATATTTCAAATTCAATTTGATACCAAGTATGAAAGGCATTCTTCAAGTTGAGGGATAAAATCAATTGAGGTTAAAATGAGAGTAATCTAGATATTGGCTCTATATGTTGATCTAGCTATGGGATTTTAAATTCTTAGGCGTTAATCTAAAATGCAATGCAACTTCATACATCAAGCATTTTGAATTTTATAATTAATGTCTAGTCTTTAAGTACTTATTTCATACTAATTTTTATTAAAATTTTAATAATTTAGCATTTTATGGAGGAATGTCAAACTTAGTTTTACTTATATGTTCAACAATTCAAAAATATTCATATCCAATTAAGCATCTTTTAATTTAAGTTTATCAATTGCAAAATTGATATGGGAAAGCTATTATATCATGCTAAATTTTAAGAAAATTTTAGTTTATGTTAATTCAAAATATGATACTTGGAGGGGAGCATATTGAACTTTTAAAATTAAATTATTCATCTCATTGCAAGCATCAAAATTAATTATAGTAGTCTTACTAATACATAAAAAGAATTTTAAGTAAGGAAACTTAATATGAAACCACAATGATAGATTATTAAAATGAATAGAATCAATCAAATAAACATTGATGGTATGATGTGAGAAAAGTTTAGATTTTACCAACATTATCATCCATCCAAGTTCATTCCCAAGGCATCCAACTATACATATTTTTTATTTCATTTCATTGGATCCTTAGTATACCTACAAAATCATTTACTAATTTTTGATACCTAAGTCATCTTGGATCCTTGGAGGTTAGAGCTCATGGTTCCTTTTAGAATCCAAATTTGTTTGATATAAGTTTAGCCATTTCTTTTAATATTACATTCAAAAATTTTATGACCAACTTTATTATATTTAAAGCATTTAATTGAATGATTTTTAGTTGAAGCTTTGTTGTCATATTTTTGTCAAACATTTATTTTCTTATTGAATCATAACTAATTCCATGTTTATCAAAAATAGCTCTTTGATCATTTAAAATAGCTTGAAGCTTTTGAGATCAAAATGTTAACTTTTCAATCATAGACTTGAAGCTTTCAATCTCTTTCTTTAGTTTAACATTTTCTTTTAAAAGAGATTTTTCATATTTACTCTTTTCTTTAGTAGAAAATCTTAATATATTAAGTTCTTCTTTTAACTTATGATTTTCTTCTATCATAGATTTTTTAGATTTAAAAAATCTTTCTTTTTTTTTAACTAAGAAATTTTTAGATTTAACTATATTCTTCTTTTTTTTAGTTAAATCTTCTATTTGTTTCAAGAAATTTTTCTTTTCTTTGATTATATTTTTCATATTTTTTAATAGATCTTCTTTTTCATTCAAAATTTTATTTTTCTCTTCAGCCAAAAATAAGTTGGATTTTCTTTATAGCCTTATCTTCTTATGTTCATCCATTAACTCATTGAAGGCTTCATATAATTCATTAAAAGTAAATTCAAAGGAGTGTTCATGATGTACCTCATCATTTTGAGTCATGAGATAATAACTTGCTATACCTTCCTCCTCTTTCTCGTTCTCTTCTTTGTTTTGCTCCTTAATCATTGTTCTCTTTCTTCTTTATTTCTTCTTCTTTTTCTTTTTTTCATCTTTATGGGCCATGAGATATAGGTTGGGGAGAGCTTTCTTTTCTTCATGAGAACTTGATTCTTTTTTTTGATTTGCTCTACCATAAGTTGTTTCCAATTTTTTCTATATTTGATTCACTGAAATACATGAAGAAATTTCATCAAACACATTTAAGTCCAAAGAATAATAAAGCATATTCATGGCCTTAGCATTTAGTTGGATTGTTTCTTTATCAACAATCAATACATTGTATGTGGAGGCCATTGACAATAATCTTTCGCAAATTATAGTCATGTGCTTGTATGAAGATTTTTATCCTAGCTTTTCAATAAGTAAAATTTGAGCCATCAAACAATGGGAGTCTATCTATAGAATGTCCATCATTAAAAAAAGACTCCATTTTGGATTTCTAAGATCTTTACCTCTTGACGATTAGGTCAATAACTAATAACAGAGCACCTGCTCTAATGCCACTTATTGCCCAGAGGTAGCAACCCAAGAAAGTAGGTGAATTGGATTCTTTTAAAATTTTAACCAAATTAAACTCTAAGTAAATATGTACTTCTAATTAATAGAACTTGGGTGTTTGTGATGGATACTAAATGCAGTGGTAAAATTAAAATCAACTAGATAATACAAATATGGAAATCAAGTAACGAGGGCAAGGAAAGCAAAAATATAATACAAATACATAAGAATTTTATAGTGATTCGGTGCAATCCCATACCTACATCCACACCCCAAGCTCTTTTTAGGAATTCCACTATAATCCTTAGATTACAGTGCATTTGTTTTAACCCAGGATCACAAACAAACCTAGTTGGTTTTGCTAGGCTCACCAACCATAATCCTACACTGATAGTTTTTTCGGATTCACTATCAACCCAGTTGATTTTAACCTAAGAGCACCAACCATAATCTTTACACGGTCTAATTACCGGCTTGGACTAGCCTATATCCTAAGTTTCTTCCTCCAAAGAATCTTATAAAGAAATAAAGATACAAATATAAAAATTCAGCATAAAAACAAAAATAAAAAAGAACTCTTTTGAAGCTTGAAGAAGTGGCTAAAAATGTGCTCTTTTAAAGCTTCACTTCTCTTCAAATAATACTGGGAGGTTGCTTAAGATATTATGGAAGATAACTCTTGAATGCCCTCTGAAATCAAAGCTTAGTTTCTCTTTTTTTCCTCTCGTTTTGATGTATAATGAAAACTATTGGGAATACGTGCTCTTTCCATATGGATCGGCATGGCTGCCAGTGATTAGCCAAGCAACAAAGAAGTACTTCTCAGAGATTAATGTGGAAGCATGATCAAATAATTCAAGGAATAGAGAAGAAGAGAAGAAGAGATTTTTAGGAGAAAAGAGCTTTTATTAAGTATATCTCAGCCTTATTGCAATCTTGATATGTTTCCAGTATATATACTTTACAAAGAGTCAAGCCCAAGCTCATAGAAAAATTTTTCAAACCTAAACAACCCATGTACATAAAATAATAACCTACGAAAACTGAGCCGGCTCAATTTCAGACTGAGCTGACTAACCTGCAACTGGGTCGACTCAGTCCCAAACTGAGCCGACGCAATTGTGTACCATGTCAACAATCTGAAAATGCTGCTCAATCTGAGACCTAGCCAACCCAATCCTGGATTGAGTCGGCCCAGTTTTCAACTTAGTCGGCTCAATCTCAGAGTGAGCCAATCTAGTTTCTGAACTTTGCTAGGAGAGCTGATTTCTCTTCCGGCTCACTTCCATCTTCCCATGACCCATCTTCTCATATTTTCAAGACTTGGGAGTGCTACTTTTGGGCTCACATTCTCCATCTTGGTGCTTCCAAGTCCTTGTGAACTCATCTCTTCTCAACAAACCCATCTATGCCGCACATCTCTGAAAGCTGTCTCTAGGGAGTACCTACGTGAGTGCATCAGACTGATTCTCTTTGGTATGGACCTTCATCAGTTCCACTTCACCTTCCTTCACCAGCTCTCTGATCCTATGGTACCTCACATCTATATGCTTTGTGCGTGCATGATAGACTGGGTTCTATGCCAACAATAGAGCACTATGACTATCACTGAACAGTGTAACTTTGTTCTGCTCCGCTCCCAACTCATCAATCAGCCTCCTAAGCTAATGGGCTTCCTTTGCAGCCTTCGTTATCCCAATGTACTCGACCTTTGTGGTAGACAAGGCCATGATTGGCTAAAAGATTGATCTCCAAGACACCGGTCCACCATATACGTAGAAGAGGTATCCAGTAGTAGACCTCCTTGTATCAAGATCACCAGCCTAATTTGCATCAACAAATCCTTCCAGAGAACCTGAGTCTTCACACATCTTCACAGATTGTTCTCCAAATTCTCTTGGCTGCCCACCAAACACCAAACCATGATCCCTTGTACCATGTAGATATCTCAATATCCATTTTAATGCATTTTAGTATTCTTTCCTAGGGTTAGCCATGTATCTACTAATCGTGCTCACTATATGTGCTATATCTGGTCTATAGCACACCATAGTGTACATCACACTGCCTACAGATTTGCATAATGGACTCATTCCATGTACTCTCTCTCCTCTTCTGATTGGGGCCTCTATAACTTGGAGAGAGACATATGGCTCAGCAATGGCGTCTCTACAGGTTTAGCCTTCTCCATCCCAAATCTCTCCAAAATCTTCTGGACATACTTTTCTTGTGACAAATGGAGCACTTCTTTGCACCTATCTCTGCAAATCTTCATTCTAAGGATTTTCTCAGCTGGACCCAAATTTTTCATCTCAAACTCAGATGATAATACCATTTTCAACCTTTTCACAACATCCATGCTTCTATTGGCTATGAGCATATCATCTACATATAATAATAGATACAGGACATCCTCCTCATCTACATCCTTGATGTAGACACCATAATCATATTCACATCTACTGAAACTCAGGCTCAAGACAAAGCTATCAAACCTACGATACCACTGACGAGGAGATTGTTTCAAGCCATACAAAGATTTTTGAAGTAAACATATCTTTTCTTCCTATCCCATCTCCATGAAACCATCTGGCTGCTTCATATAGATTCTTTCCTCTAAAGTCTCATGAAGGAAGGCCATCTTCACATCCATCTGTTCCAATTTCATGTTATGCTATGCCACCAGTGACAGCAAAACTCGTATAGATGTATGACGCACCATAGAAGAAAAAATTTCTGTGTAGTCAATCCCTTCTCCTACCAACCTTGCTTTGAATCTGACTCCACCTTATTCTGAAGGAGCTTCTTTCTTTGTGAACACCCACTTTGGGCCAATAAGTTGAGCACTCTCTGGAAGATCCACCAGCTGCCATATCTGATTCTTCTCAAGTGATTCCATCTCCTCCATCATGGCCTATATCCATGAATCATGATCCTCACTCTTCATGGCCTCTGCATAATTCTCTGGATCTCTATTAGCAATGATGAGTGCATAGAAGATAACCTCATCAATGCCATATCTGACCGACCTCCTAATAGTATGCTGGGGCTTGTGCAAAACAACTCCCACTAGCACATCTCTGCTTGATGTCTATGGCTGCTCCTGCACATCTATCTAAACTGCCAACCCTCCATGCTGATTTTCAATATGAGATAATACTTTTTTGCCCAGCTCCACCTCAATAGGAACACTCCTATAAGTGGATGTAACCTACATGCCATTATTCTCTAATTGGCCATCGTAGTTCACCTTTATTTTTCTAGTTTCATCTATCCCAGACCTCCTCAAGATACTCTTCTCATCAAAGATAATGTCCCTACTGATCACTAACTTCTGTGCCTGAGAGTCCCACAGCAGGTATCCCTTGACTCCTTGTGGATACCCTATGAATGTCATCTTTTGAGATTTTGGATCCAATTTGCTCCACTCGATTGCCTCCACATGTGCATAGGCTGTGCAACCAAAGACTTTCAGGTGGTCAAGATTCACCTTCTTCCCACTCCAGACCTCCTCTGGAATGCCTCCATTCAGCTTATGATGAGAAGACCTGTTCATAAGAAAATAAAAGAAAATTAGAGCATCACCCCAAAAAAACTTTGGGAGTAATGTTTGCAGCCTCAAACTCTGTGCCTTCTCGGTCAATATTTGATTCATTCTCTCCATGATACCATTCTGTTGGAGAGTCATCTTCACCATGTAATGGCATTTGATGTCATTTTCCTCACAGTACCTCCTAAACTTCAGGCTAGTATACTCTCCTCCATTGTTCGACCTCAAACACTTCACCTATCTTCCTGACTCCTTCTTTACTTCAACTCTCCAGGCTCTGAATCGGATAAACACCTTTGATTTTTCTCTAATCAGATAAACCCACACCTTTCTTGAGAAATCATCAATGAAAATGATAAAGTATTTTGCCAGACCTCTAGCTGATACAGGAGATGGTCCCCACATATTTGAGTGCACTAAATCCAGCACTCTCTCGCTACGCTTGATACTTCTGGCAAACTTCATCCTATGCTATTTGCCAAAGATGCAGGACTCACAAAGATCTGTGCCCTCCTTCTTTAGGGCTGGGATCATACCACTTCTATTTAGTCAGTGAGTCCACGGTCACTCATATGATCCATCTGATAGTGCTACATCTACTACAAAATCTACTCCTCCGTGCCACTGCTAGCAACTCTACACTATCATTTACCACTGAGCCTTCCATTCTGTAAAGATTGTTGCTCACTCTTCTACCTTTCATCACCACTAAAGCTCCCTTGGAAATTTTCAAACATCTACTCCCAGCCTGGATACTAAAAGCATAACCCTACTTCTCCAAGTAGCCTAAAAAAATCAAATTCTTTTTCAACTCCGATATATGCCTGATATTTGATAATGTACGAATGATCTCATCATACATCCTCATCCTGATAGAGCCAATTCTAGCTACTTTGCATAGATGATCATCTCCAAGGCTAACACTTCCACCATCGACCTTCTAGTAGGCAGCAAACCACTCTTGATGAGAAGTATAGTGGTGTGAGCATGTTGAATCCAATATCCACATAGTATCGCACTTTGTGGATCCATCTGATACAACTAGCAGGTCTTCTCCATTGCTCACAAAAGCTGTATCATCTTTCTTGCTGGTCTTTTCTTTTTTTGATCTCAAAAGGGGATAATCTTTTCTTAGGTATCCAAGCTGATGGTATTTATAACATTTCAATATCATCTTTCTCTTATCGCAAGATTTTGACCTACCCTTGGATTTTTTTCTTATCTTCTTCTTTGATCTTCTCTATCTTTCATTCTCAGACTTAGGGTCTCCCTCGCATATCTTTTCCCTTTGCTCATTTGATTTGAGCACACCAACAACCTCTTCATAGTTTAGGATCTCCTTTCAATAAATTAAAGTTGTTATGAGACCATCATATGAACCTGGGAGAGAACATAATAGTAGTAATGCCCAATCCTCCTCATCGATCTTCACATCCAAACTCATCACCTCAGAACACACCTGATTGAACCTTTGGATATGTGCAATAAGATCTCCACCTTCGGGCATCCTCAGACTATACAGCTGTTTCTTCAACCATAGCTTATTCATCATGTTCTTTCCCATGTATGTGTTCTCTAGTCTCTCCTAGAGCTCCTTTGCCATAGTTTCTGTGAAAACCTCGGGCAAAACCTGATCAGCCAAGCATATCTGGATTATGCTAAAAGCAATTTTCTCCAACTCTTTCCAATCCTCGGTACTGATCTTTTTTTATCTTTCTTTTGTCAAGATCTTGTAGATCCTCTGTGGAACCAACAAGTTCTTTACTCTTTGCTGCCATAGGATAAAGTTTTTCTTGCCATCAAACTTCTCAAAATCTACCTTGAATCCACTTAATCCCATGACTTCAAACAAGTCAAGAACAGATTCTTAACACCCTTCACGACCACACACACCAGCAAAACTATCCTTCAAAGAAGATCCAACTAGCCCTAGATCCTCTTTCCAAACTTCTATATCACCATTTCTTCGTGTAAACAATCTCCACCTCAATCTAGAGATAATCACAAAGTAAACTAGAAGTTTTAGGATAAAACCTGGTGTAATAGATCCTGGATGTAGTAAATCCTAGGTGTCTTCTTTCCTTCCATGCAACACCGCTCTGATACCAAATGTCAAAAATATGCACTCTTCTCACATGGATCGGTGTGGCCGTCAGTGATTAGCCAAGCAATAAGAAAGTACTTCATAGAGATTAATGAGGAAGCATGATCAAATAATTCAAGAAATAGAGAAGAAGAGGAAAAAAGATTTTTGAAAGAAAAAAACTTTTATTAAGTATATCTCAGCCTCATTACAATCTTGACCTATTTTCAGTATATATACTTTACAAAGGATCAAGCCCAAACTCATAGAAAAACTCTCCAAACCCAAATAACTCACGTATATAAAATAATAACCCATAAAAACTAAGCCAGCCTAATTTCAGACTGAGTCGACTAACCTACGACTAGGTCGGCTCAGTCCCAGACTGAGCTGACTCAGTTGTATATCATGCGAACAGCCTAAAAATGCTGCTTTCTATCTGGATTTTCCTCTGAGACCTAGCCGACCCAGTCCTGAACTGAGTCGACCTAGTTTCTAACTTAGCCAGCTCAGTCTTAGGGTGAGCCAGCCTAATTTCTGAACTTTGCTAGGAGAGCTGATTTTTCTTCTAGCTCGCTCTCATCTTTCCATGATCTATCTTTTCATATTTTCAAGACTTTGAAGTGCCATTTTTGAGCTCACAAAAACCTCTTCAATCCAAAATAATTTTACTTTAAAATCTCTTAATCTTACTTTCTAAATATTTTTCTAACCTTTTATATTCTTGGTGATGGTTGGAGGATCAATTCTAGCTATTGGAAGCCCTGAACTAGCCGTTTGGAATGAAAATGGCTCGTTGAAAAAGTGCAAAAAATTAGCCATTGCAACCTATTTCGACATTGGGGTCGACATGTTTTCTGTAGGGATTGATACTTTTTGATCTAGGGTCGATACTTTTTCTATAGGGATCGACACTTTTTGATCTAGGTTGACACCTTATGATCTGGGATCGACACCTTATGCTCAGGTATCAGCACTTGGACTGCACTCAAAAATTCAGCTTTTGTTTTCCATTTTTATACAGCAAAGGTCGATCCTTTTACCAGGGATGGACCCATGGGTCGATCCTTTTGTGAGGCCATACAAAAACACATGCCAAAGCATGCCAAGCTATCTATTTCATAAGAAGATGACCTAAGGGTCATCCCTAGGATTGATTCTTTTGCTAAAACTTGATTTTCTTTCAAATTTGACATCCAAAAAATGTGAAATTACCTCCAAAAGATCAAAATTTTTCTCTAGTTGCTCTTGAAGCTTTTGAAGCATATTTTCTTCTAACTTAATAAAATTATAATTTTGCTCTTCTTCATGGATCTTTATCAATTCAATTCTCTTAAAGCTTTTGACTTGGTGAATTTTGTGTGGATCTTTTTTTTGGATTAATTTCTTCAATTTGAATATTTAAAAAGATCTACATACATTCTTGAAATACATGATTAGTATCATTTATACTCAATATTTTGAAATCATCAAAATTAATAAGTGGATCAACACTTACCAAAACCAACCATTGGTCCTTAGAATTTTTCAAATACTTAAGGAAGGCTTTAACCACTTTTCAGTGGTTTTCTTCAGGGTTAGACTAGTATCTACTCACTACTTTTAGTGAGTATACCATGTCTGGTCTCGTACATATCATGGTGTACATGATAGATCCCACTATCGAAGCATATGGGACTCTACTCATATGCTCTCTCTCTTCAGGAGTTATCAGACAATCCTTCTTAGAGAGAAAAATTTCATGGCCTATCAAGAGATAGCCCTTTTTGGAATTCTTCATGCTAAACCTCTTTGGCACGGTATCTATATACGTGGATTGCGATAACCTAAGCATCCTTTTAGATCTATCCCTGTAGATCTTCATTCCTATAATGTAAGATGCTTCACCCAAGTCCTTCATGGAGAACTATGATGACAACCAGACTTTTATTCCCTATAGTACAGGGATTGTTGGAAATTGTATCCCAAAGCCAATCATCAGCCTGTTGATGGTTGAGATATTATAATTGATTATAAATTAATGAAAAATATTTTGACATCTTTTTTCATCACAAGTTTACATCTTCTAATGAACTCTATTATTGTGATTAAGTCCTTAGGATTATTTATTTTCGACAAAGAGAGGATTTATCGATTAGTCCTTAAATTTGTTCATGATCAAATGATAGGTTGTTAATTAGAACGACAGCATTTATCGAGCATAGGTCGCTATATGCCATATAGGTTGGTTGTCCTCTTAACCAAGATGTGTGGAGACACTGGTATGGTATACAGATGAGATGTATGGATACATCATCATTAAACATGACCAACTTCAGAGTATTCTGCTATCAAAAATGTCTCTGATGGGATATAGGTATAAGTATCCCTTAGACCTAAGATTACCTCAGTGACTTACAAGCAACTCACTATGCTTTGGTATCGGACTAATTGAATTTTTAATTCAGCAATAGAAGACTTCTGTGCATAGTCAAGTACTTGCAAAGTTAGAGTGTGATCAAGATAGAATTGATCACTCCAAGAGTTGGAGAAGAATGTATCACTGTATTTCAATATAACAAAACCTTGGCTAGGATAATCCATCAGATGGATTTGATATTTTAAAATATAATATGGATAATCTGATTAGAGTTGATAGTTGAACTTTGATGTATCCTACGAGCATTATGGTCAAGGGGATGAATTATATGAAAACTATATCCGCATGGATTCTACGGATTGAGTTCTACACCTTCGACCTATCCGACCATCGGGTATCATTGCTAGATGATCACTTTGATTCATATAAAAATTTATTCCTATGCTATTAGCTTAGGTTCGAACCTATGAGGTCACACTCATTAGAGCTTATAATTTGATCAGATGGTTGATCAATGATTAAGAATCATTCTAGGATTAAATAATCAATACGATTGGTGTTTAACCTAGTGCAAGTGTTGCAGGAGGATCGATTAGCAATTAGATTGCTAATTAGCTTAATTTGATTAAGCCAATAGATTGAGATTAAGTTGAATTAAATATAATTTCATTAGATTTAGTTTGGACTTTATTGGATCAAGTTTAATTAGTTTATCGGATAAGCCAAATGTAAGGAAGAACTACTCCTAGTCTAACTAGGACTCAGATTAACCCAATTTTCTAATTTGATTAGAAAATAAATTAGAATTAAATCTAATTTAACCTAATTTAATTAAGTCATTAAATGAATTAGGGTCATATTTAATTTGGTTGGTTTAATCTTAATTTTATTTGGTTAAAATATCTTGTTTGACCAAGTCAAAATAGGAGTCCTAGTGTGACTAGGACTCCCTATCTCCTTGCACCACCTTGGTCCCGCACCACCTTGGTCCCAATGCCCCCCATACCTATTTTTTAGGTATTTTTCATGAAAAATTCCATTCTTCCTGATTTCCATGCCACCTCTCTCCCTCCAAGTCATATTTGGAAGTTACATGGAAGACCAAGTCAAAGGAGGAATTGGTTTTGCTTAGGATTCTATGAGATAGAATCCTTGTTGACTAAAACATCTTCCCTTGAGTGCCGCCCCCTCTTTTAATTAATTTTTCTCTTATTCCATAAAAATAATCTCCTTTTTTATGCACCTTCCCTTGCTAGTCCATGCCAAAAATTGTGGAGGAGGCGCCCAACAGTTGGGTGCCCCAAAAGCTTCCCATGTTTGGATATTCCTGGTCTAGGAATTTAACCTAACTTAGACTCTTCTTTTTCTCTATTTATTGGATAAATTTTATTCTAGTTCTTTTTGAATATAGAACTTTGAGAGAAATTTGGGGTGTGCAAAAGTCAGAGGAAGAGGATCTTTGGGCATGGGGGTTCCATAGGCACCAAACTAGATGTCTAGGTAAGAGAAAAGAGAAGAAGAAGAGGATCTTCTTTTAGGACTGTTTTATTTTCAATCTCTCCTCCTTTATTTTGAGTTTTTTTAAGAGAGTCTCAGATCAGCAAACTCTCATCTTCCTTCTCATATTTTGGAGAGTCCAAATTTTGAAGAAGAGATCATCGGATCGATCGTCGAAGAAGGATCAGCACAGTACTAGCATGCTATGATGATTTTCTGCATTGGACTTCATATCAGAGATCGTAGGTTCATGTGGATGACTCCTAGAGGCCGGACGTGTGTGCAGCTCATGACTTCATCTTCAAGCTTGGATCAATAAGTTAGAACATCTAAACTTGCTTAGGTAATAGATCTGATCTATAAACTTCATACCTGCATTTAATATAGTGTTGATCTAGGTTGATTTGATCAACATTTTTTTAATTTAATTTTAACTTTTGATTTAATATCATACCTTGATCTTGTAATAGATCTGAGATCTAGTTATTTATATAATTATTTAAATAAATTTTAGATTTATTTAAGTCTTTCACTGCAAGATCTTGAAAAAATTTTAAGATCTACCTGTGAAACCCAAGATCTGGTTCCTTCAATTGGTATCAGAGCCCAGGTTCTTATTACATGATTTTTATACATGTTTAGATTATTTTTTAGATTAGATATAATTTATAATCTAATTATTAAATCTAGAATTAAAAAGATTAAATAAAATATTTTAGATTGCATGGACTGCCATAAGATTGTCCTGCTGTAAGGTTTACCCCTTACAGTGAATAGGTTATCCTAGTACGTGCTGATCTAAAATATTGATCATAAAATTTTAGATTAGATCTAAGAGATTTTATGATCTGATTAAAAATATTTTAATCTGATTTCAATCATCATAAATATGTTAGATTTGATCTAGGAAGATTTATGATTGATTATTATTGAAACTATTTCAATTACATGAACCTATTTAGATTAGATCTAAAGTAGTTTTATGTTTATTTTACTTGCATATTGATTATGAATCAAACATGCAACTTGGTTGATAGAACCATGTTGTAAAAATATTTTACAAATATGAAAATCATTTTTGAAAAGCCGAACCCCAACCCTCAGCCCAAAACTTAATTGAGAATTAAGAAGTTGATTGATTAGGATCTAGGATTATGAATTGAAGATCCTAAGACACAAATCATAACACATTGGGTTAAATGGGTTAGTGGGGATTAGGTCCATTAATTGGGTTAGACCTAGGGTTAGATTAAAGAATGGACTTAATTAGAGAATTGACTAAATCTAATCAATTATTGTCTTAGATTAGATCAAGGATTCTCTAGATCAATTATAATAGTTGTAGTTGGTCAAGTCTATGTCTTTAATAAGACCCAAGATGAACTTGATTCTTGACTACGTGATCTAGCATGAACTGTTAGGTTGATCTAATTAAAACTAATTAAATCAGTTGGTGTCTAAGGTAAACCAGACCAGTGGTTTTTAATTGGTAGCCCTCTTACCTAGCCATTTCTGATGGTGTCTAAGGCTAGCCTGGCAGACCCTTCCACTAATCGAACTTACTTGATCTCTTGGTGAGATTATGCTTTGATCGGATCGCTTGACTATTCGAGCTAACCCATGTCAGTTAGGTAAATTAGTTTGACTAATTTAGGTGCTCCTAGATCAGCCTATTAATGGTATCCCTTAAGCTGACTTGGTGAAGTTAGTGGAAGGATCATGACAAGCTGGTTAATCTGACCTACTCACTTGTATAAATAAATCTTCTAAAATTATTAGATCCCTAAAATAAAATAGTTATATGATAACTGGATCATAGCCTCCCATTAAAGTGGATGATAATGGGTCCATCAGTTGGATAATCATTGGAGGCCCAAAGGCCTAGTGCTTATCGGTTGATGGAATTATCATTCATTATATGATCTCTTGGATACATCTTTCTAAATGGTGGTTAGGTGGGCCAATCAAAGTTGGGTCTGATCATTCATTGGTTGGATGGGCCAAGTATGGTCATGTTAATGGTTGGACCTAACTGGACCCTTTTCTGAGAAGGCCAAAGCCAACTGATCAAAGCCTGGGGCAAAATTTAATTACTAAAAATTGTTTAGAGAAATAATTGATTATGAACCTATCCTTAGATGTATATGGGTGGGCCAACCAAAGTTGGGCTTGTGTACAGTCCATGTAGATTCTAGTACCCACTAAGAAATTAGGATAATTTCTCGAATTGGAGGTAGAGGCTACCAATTAGAATAAAATAGTAGGAGAAATCTTTTGATTAAAGTCCAAATCTATAGGTTTAATGAATCAATTACTAATTAGATTTTATTTTTTTTATGCAGACATAGCCACTTCTCTATCACTCCGATCATTGTTGGATAATGATAAGTTGGTGGGATCCAACTTTGATAGCTGGTACTGAAAGTTGAAGATTGTCCTGGAGCATGAACGGATCCTATATATGCTGATAGATCTTGCACCTAAGGAGCCAGTTGGCAATGCATGTGGAATAGTCAGAGACACTTATCAGAAGTGGCTCAGTGATCGAACCATAGTGTGCTGTATTATGCTGGTTGCGAGGAGCAATGAGTTTAGTCGCAAGTTTGAGATAGCTCAGCCAAATGAAATGCTCCAAGTGTTGGAGGAATCTTTTGGTACATCCGATGATGTTGAGAGGCATAAGACTAGTCGTTCCATCTTCAATGCTAGAATGCAAGATGGGGCCTCTATCACTGATTATATATTATACATGATCAAGCTGATAGAGCGCTTGAGCAAGTGCAGCTTTCCCTTGCACAAATAAGTTGGGAATGATGCAATACTGAACTTGCTGCCCAAGTCTTATCTTCCATTCCTTACACATTATAGAATGTCAAAGCCTGAAGTGGGCTACCATGAGTTACTGGGGTTACTTTAGAACTTTGAGAAGGATCACCAACTCCATAAGAAGTCGGTGAACTTAGTGGGAGGTTCGTCTTCTCATTCTCGACCCTTTGGAAATGGAAAGAAGAACAAGAAGAAGAAAGCCAAGAAGGTTCATGTTCATGCTAGGACACCTATGCAGGCTCAGACCCCAAAGACCAAGCCCGATAAGAGTCAAGCCAAATGCTTCTTTTGCAAGAAGTGGGGGCATTGGAAAAGGAACTGTCCTCAGTACATTGCCTCCCTGGACCCGAATAGGTAGAGAAAGAAGCAAGCTATTGCTAGGCAAGGTATTTATATGATAGCTCCTTGCAATTTCTCTATTGATGATATTACTCACTGGATATTGGATATCGGTAGCCCTTACTATATTTGCAATTTTTTTATTTGTACGTGGATGATATTCTCTTAATCGGAAATGACATTCCCTCACTATAAGGAATAAAAGTCTAGTTGTCATCATAGTTCTCCATGAAGAACTTGGGTGAAGCATCCTACATCCTAGGAAAGAAGATCTATAGAGATAGATCTAAAAGGATGTTTGGTATATCCCAATCCACGTACATAGAAACTATGCTGAAGAGGTTCAGCATGGAAAATTTCAAAAAGGGCTATCTTTCGATAGGCCAAGATATTTCTCTCTCTAAGAAGGATTGTTCAACAACTTCTAAAGAGAGAGAGCGTATGAGTAGAATTTCATATGCTTTCATATTGGGGTCTATTATGTATGCAATGATATGTACGAGATCAGACGTGACATACTCACTAGAAGTAGTGAGTAGATACTAATCTGATCCCAGAGAAAATCATTGAAAGATGGTTAAAATCATCCTGAAGTATTTGAGAAATACTAAGGACCAATAGTTAGTTTATGGTGAGTCAGATCTGAAGCTTGTGGGATTTACAGACTCCAGCTTTCAATCTAATCATGATGATACTAAAAGTGTGTCGGAATACATCTTTACTCTAAATGGTGGAGCCATCTACTAGAAAAGTTCCAAGTAGCATACAGTGGCTGACTCTGTTTGTGAAGCAGAATACATAGCAGCATCAGATGTAGCAAAGAAAGCTGTGTGGCTGAGGAAGTTCATCACCGAGCTCAAAGTAGAACCCTCCATTGATGGTCTAGTCCTATTCTACTGCAACAGCACTGGCGCCATAGCTCAAGCAAAGGAACCGAAGGCACACCAGCGAACAAAGCACATTATGTGCCACTTCTATTTGGTCCGTGAGATCATGGATCGTGGTGACGTCGACCTTCAGAAGATCGATGAAAAGGAGAACCTAGCCGACCCCTTCACTAAAGCCCTGGCAATCAAGGAGTTTGACAACCATAAGTCAAAGATGGGTATTAGATACTATGTCGAGTGGCTTTAGGACAAGTGAGAGTTGTTGAAAATTATGTCCCAAAGCCAATCATCAGCCTATTGATGATTGAGATATTATAATTGACTTATTAATTAATAAAAAATATTTTGGCATCTTTTTCATCATAAGTTTATATTTTTTGATGAACTCCATTATTGTGATGAAGTCCTTAGGACTATTTAGTTTTGATAAAGAGAGGATTTATCGATTAGTCCTTAAATTTGTTCACGACCAAATGGTAGGGTGTTAATTAGGATGACAGCGTCTATTGAGCATAGATCGCTATATGCCATATAGGTTGGTTGTCCTCTTAACCAAGATGTGTGGAGATATTGGTATGGCATATAGGTGAGATGTATGGGTATATCATTATTGAACGTGACCAACTCCAAAGCATTCTGCTATCAAGAATGTCTCTGATGAGATATAGGTATAAGTATCCCTTAGACCTGAGATCACCTCAGTGACTTGCAAGCAACTCACTATGCTTTGGTACTGGACTAACTGAATTTTTAATTTAGCAATGGAAGGCTTTTGGGCATAGTAAAGTACTTATGAAGTTGGAGTGTGATCAAGATGGAATTGACCACTCCAAGAGTTGGAGAAGAATGTATCACTGTATTTCAATATAGCAAAACCTTGGCCAAGATAATCCATCAGATGGATTTGATATTTTGAAATACAATGTGGACAACCTGATCAGAGTTGACAGTTGAACTCTGATGTGTCCTATGAGCATTATGGTCAAGGGAATGAATTATATGGAAACTATATCCGCACGGGTTCTAAGGATGGTGTTCTACACCTTCGACCTATCCCACCATCGGATATCATTGCTAGATGGTCACTTTGATTGGTATAAAAATTTATTTCTATGCTACTAGCTTAGGTTCGGACCTATGAGGTTACACACATTAGAGCTTATGATCTAATCGGATGGTTGATCAACGATTAAGAATCGTTCTAGAGTTAAACAATCAATACGATTGGTGTTTAACCTAATGCAAGTATTGTAGAAGGATCGATTAGCAATTAAATTACTAATTGACTTAATTTAATTAAGCCAATAGGCTGAGATTAATCTAATTAAATATAATTTAATTAAATTTAGTTTGGGCTTGATTGGATCAAGTCCAATTGATTTATTGGATAAGCCAAGTGTAAAGAAGAACTAGTCCTAGTCTAACTAGGACTCGGATTAACCCAATTTTCTAATTTGATTAGAAAATAAATTAAAATTAAATTTAATTTAATTAAGTTCTTAAATGAGTTAGGGTCTTAATTAATTGGATTGATTTAATCTTGATTTTATTTGGTTAAAAGTTCTTGTTTGACCAAGTCAAAATAGGAGTCCTAGTGTGACTAGGACTCCCTATCTCCTTGCGCCACCTTGATCCCAACACCCCCCGATACCTATTTTTTTGGTATTTTTTATGAAAAATCCCTTTTTTCCTAATTTCCATGCCCCCTCTCTCCCTCCAAGTCATATTTGGAAGTTAGGTGAAAGACCAAGTCAAAGGAGGAATTGGTTTTGCTTAGGATTCTATAAGATAGAATTCTTATTGATCAAAACATCTTACCTTGAGTGCCACCCCCTCTTTTAATTAACTCTTTTCTTATTCTATAAAAATAATATTCTTTTTTGTGCACCCTTTCTTGCTGGTCCATGCCAAAAATTATGGAGGAGGCACCCAAGAGTTAGGCGCCCCAATAACTTCCCGTGTTTGGATATTCCTAGTCTAAGAATTTAACCTAACTTGGACTCTTCTTTTTTCTTATTTATTGGATGAATTTTATTCTAATTTTTTCATGAAATATATAACTTTGGGAGAGGTTTGGGGTGTGCAAAAATTAAAGGAAGAGGATCCTTAGGTGAGGCAGTTCCATAGGCACCAAACTAGGTGTCTAGGTGAGAGAAAAGAGAAGAAGAAGAGGATCTTCTTCTAGGGCTATTTTATTTATAATCTCTCCTCCTTTATTTTGAGTTTTCTTGAGAGAGTCTCAGATCAACAAACTCTCATCTTCCTTCTCATATTTTGAAGAGTCCAAATTTTGAAGAAGGGAGCATCGGATCGACCGTCGAAGAAGGATCAGCACAGTACTAGCTTGCTATGCTGATTTTCTGCATTGGACTTCAGATTAGAGATCGTAGGCTCGTGTGGATGACTCCTAGAGGCCGGATGCATGTGCGGCTCATAACTTCATCCTCAAGCTTGAATCAGTAAGTTAGAACATCTAAACTTGCTCAGGTAATAGATCTGATCTATAAACTTCATACCTGCATTTGATGTAGTGTAGATCTAGGTTTATTTGATCAACTTTTTCTCTTTCTTATTTAATTTTAATTTTTGATTTAATATGATATCTTGATCATATAATAGATCTGAGATCTAGGTGTCTACATGGTTATTTAAATAAATTTTAGATTTATTTAAGTCTTTCGCTGCAAGATCTCGAAAAAGTTTCAAGATCTACCTGTGAAACCTTAGATTTGATTCCTTCAGGGATATCATACCTGATTAAGAGAATGTTATACACGTACAAGATAAGAAATACCACTATTGGATCATTTGCCCACTTGCAAATATAGGGCTCTTCTCCATTCTTAATGAAGCCATACGTTTTGATCACTTTATCAAAATGCATATTCCAACTCCAAGATGCCTGCTTCAATCCATAAATGGATTTCTGAAGCTTGTACACCTTGGGCTCATCTATGGATGTGAATTCCTCAGGTTATGTCATATACATCTCTTCAGTCAGCTCTCCATTTAGAAAAGCTATCTTTACATCCATCTGCTAGATCTCATAGTCTAAATGGGCAGCTATTGCAAGCATTATCCGAATGAATTTGAGCATTGCCATAGGGGAGAACATCTCATCATAGTCAATACCATAACGTTGATAATATCTCTTGGCAACCAAATGGACTTTATAGATCTCCATCTTTTCGTCTATGCCCCTTTTTCTTTTGATGACCCATTTACACCCAATGGGTTTAATCCCTTTGGGTCGGTCAACCAATGTCCACACATCATTGATCTTCATAGCCATTAAGGTGATCCAATAGAGTATCGCATCATCCGGACAGATACTATGATTTTTTGGTTTAGGATGGTGATCTTCACAGACTTCATTTCGGATTTCATGACCTCAAGCTATTTCTCAGAATCGGATCTCTACATAGCATCCATATAAGTGATAGGATCCTTATCGTTCTCATCAAGTTCAATGGGATCACCATTCTAAACCAAGAAACCATAGTATCTGTCCGAATGATGTGGTACTCTATCGGATCACCTTAATGGTACAAGTACACTAGACTCCAGATCTAATCTAATTAAATCCAACTAAGATTCAGCAATAGGTGTCAATTTTTTTGCCTGATAAACTTCATCAAGTTCAACCTTAGAGGCAATAATTCCTTCACCAAGAAACTTCTTTACCAAAAAGGTTGTCTTAAGGCTGACGAATATCTTTTGTTCATCAACATGATAGAAATAATATTCTTTGGTCTCTTTTGGGTATCCTATAAATATGCCCTTGTTAGACCTAGATCTAAGTTTATCTATAACTAACCATTTGACATAAGCCGGGCACCCCCAACCCTATGATGTGAAAGTGCTGGCTTATGCCCTATCCATATCTCATATGGAATCTTAACTACAGACTTACTTGAAATCCTATTTAACAGATAACAAGCCAATTTGAGTATATATACTCAGAAGGATATCGACAAGCTGGCAAAATCCATCATGAATTGGACCATATCTAATAGAGTTCGATTCCCCCTTTTAAATACACCATTATGTTGTGGTGTTCCTAGAGGAGTCCATTGGAAGAGAATCTCATTCTCTCCTAGATATGTGAGAAACTCACTAGAAAGATATTCCCTTCCTCAATCAAACCGAAGAGTTTTAATACTCTTACCAGTTTATTTTTCTACTTCACTTCGGAATCATTTAAATATTTCAAATGAATCTGACTTGTGTTTCATTAGATAGACATATCCATATCTGGATAGATCATCTATAAAAGTGATGAAGTAGAAATATCCACCTTAGACACCTATGCTCATTGGTACACATACATCAGTATGTACTAGACCTAAGAGCTCAGTGGCTCTCTCACCTTTTTTAGTAAAAGATGACTAGGTCATTTTACCAAGAAGACAGGACTCATCAGTTGAAAGTGATTCACAATCACTAACTTCGAGGATTTCCTCTTAAGTCAACCTATTTATCTTGTTCTTATTTATATGACCTACCCTATAATGCCATAAGTAGATATTTGATACACTATCTAATCTAGGATACTTACTAGTTGAATAGACTACATTAATAGGTTGTGATAGCATATACACATCATTGTTCAAATATCCATAGAAAATAGTAACATCATTCATGATGATATTACAAACTTGTTTCTTTATTGAAATTTCATTATCATTTTTGGCAAGAAGGCTTATAGAAATAACATTTAAAAAGAAACTAGGATAGAAATAACAATCACTAAGAACAACAGCATGGGATTTAAATACAAGTTTCAGGATTCCTAAAGCTAGAATTAGAACTGATCTTCCATCTCCAATGTTCAGGAACCTTTTGTCTTGCTCGAATCTTCTACTAACCTGCAACCCCTGCAATGAATTGCAAATATAGTAAGAGCTACTAATATCCAATATCCAGTCAGTATAATCATAAATAGAGAAATTGCAAGGAGTTATCATATAAACACTTTGCCTAGCAATAGCTTACTTCTTTCTCTGTCTATTCGGATCCAGGAAGGTAATGTACTCAGGATAGTTTCTCTTTCAGTGCTCCCGCTTCTTGCAAAAGAAGCATTTAGCTTGACTCTTATCAACCTTGATCTTCTTGGTCTAGCCCTGCATAGATGTACCAGCTTGAACTTGCACCTTTTTTGCTTTCTTCTTCTTGTTCTTCTTTTCTTTTCTAAAGGGTCGAGAACTAGAAGATGAACCTCCCACTAAGATCACTGACTCATTGTGGAGTTGGTGATCCTTCTCAAAGTTTTGAAGCAACCCCAGTAATCCATGATAGTTGTTGGGGATAAACCCCACTCCCGTCGAAGTCCAGTCTGATGCTTAGCCTAATATAACTAGTAATCATAGAAGAGCTTCAATCGAAAATTCTCCAATAGCCGAACTCCTTTTGGACTTCTCCTTCAGTTGGATTCCTTCAGAAGTCGAACTCCTTTTGGACTTCTCCTTCAATTGAATTCCTCCAAGAGCCGAACTCCTTCCAAACTTCTCCTTCAATCGGATTCCTCCAGGAGCCGAACTCCTTTCGGACCTCTCCTTTAGTCCAATTTCTTCAAGAGCCTAACTCCTTCAAACTTCTCCTTCAATCGGATTCCTCCAGGAGCCAAACTCCTTTTGGACCTCTCCTTCAGTCAAATTTTTTCAAGAGCCAAACTCCTTCCAGACTTCTCCTTCGGTCCAAACTCCTTTAACAGCCAAACTCCTTCCTCCAGCAGCCAAACTCCTTCTAGACTTCTCCTTCAGTTGGATTCCTCTCGCATTCGAACTTCTTTCAGACTTCTCCTTTAGTCAAATTTCTTCAGGAGCTGAACACCTTCCAAACTTCTTCTTTAGTCAGATTTCTCTAGGAGCCAAACTCCTTCTGGACTTCTCCTTCAGTCGGATTTCTTCAAGAGCCAAACTCATTCTAAACTTCTCCATCAATCGAACTCCATCCAAATTTCTTCAGTGGATTACTTTCAGATTTCAAGTAGTATTCCTCTCGGATGATCTCCTCTAGCCGTATTCCCTTTAGGAGTCTGAACTCCTCTAAAATTAATATACGTCAAAGCTCTTCACCAACCAACACCTGCTTTCTCTGGACTTCGACTATTAAATCTCAACGAATGGGCACATCATGATAACGGATACCTCTCTTCATAACAAACTCCACGTGGCCCTAAGCGGCCCACTACCAGATTGTTATGATTGTCATTTATCAGTCTGCTATAAGTGACCCAACTATTGAATGGTTACGACTATCATTTATCAATATGCTATAGGTGATCCAACTACTGGATGGTTATGACTATCATTATCAGTCTGCTATGGACGACACCTCTCTCCATAATAAATTTCACGTGACTTCGAGCAGCCCACGATCGGATGGTTATGGCTATCACTATCAATCTATTACAGGCTCCATCTACAAAAAGGGACCCTCTAGATACATTTTCTCTAAGCTCTTTTCTCTTTTCCAAAACTCTGCTGAGTTCTTTCCTAAGCACTCCATTCTTGTTGATTAGAAGAGCCAACTTGATCGTCGGAGGGTCCTGTTGGAGCCACCACCACCAACTCTGGATGGAACTTTATTTTGCAGGTCATCGGCAGTGACCTCTTCTTCCTTAACTCCAGCTCGATCTGATGTCAACCAAATTCTGCACCAATAGAATTGGTGCCAGAGGAAGGGCTCTCTATTTTTGAGATATCCTTATTCTTAAAGAAGTGCTTGGGCAACCCTATGGATCTTCTTCTTCAAGATTCATCTCCATCCTCTTCCTCAATCTCAAGAAATGGCCCTAAAGAAGGCAACTATCCAAAGATCTACCACTTCAACCATCAAATCTAAGCCAGATCCATCCATTCCTGCTCCATCATCGATGCTTCAACCTCCTCCTCCATCGATGTCTGTGGTAGATCCGAAGCAGTTTAACCTATTGATGCAATGGATTCAGGGCCTCATCAAAATGGTGCAGGCCATGTGGCAGCCCTCGGTGGCAGTTCCATCAGGAAACCCACCGTTGAGATGTCAAAAATTGGTTCCAAGGATTAGCACTTAGGCTAGCATACTCGTCACCCCTAAGAAGGAGAAATAGAGAGCAGAGGATCCTTGATTGAACCATGATTTTTCACCGAAAGAGACCTTCTCCATCTATAGTCGAAAGCATTCCAAGATCTGCGATCGAGATGACGTCCTCGATCAAAAACTATGGGAGATGGATCGATGGATTGAAGAACTCTGCCACGTTGCCCCAGCTCACCATGATGACGTCTACACCAATCCTCCTTTCTCTCCCCAAATTATGCAAAAGTCCATACCACTGAACTTCAAGCTTTCCTAATTTGAAAGCTACGATAGAACCTCTAATCCGATCGATCACCTAGAGGCCTTCTGGACCATGATGCAGCTCCATGGCATACCAAATGCCATCTTATGCCGAGCTTTTCCATCTAACTTAAATGAAGAAGCAAAAAACTAATACTCGACATTGAAGTCAGGTATGATCTTCTCCTTTGATTAGATGAGCCATCAGTTTGTGGCTCATTTTGTTAGTAGCCGACGTCCCCACTAAGGTTCGAATTTTTTGATGAATATCAAGTAGAAGAAGAGAGAATCTATTCGGACTTATGTCATTCGATTTAATACTACTACATTGAAGGTCCAAAATCTGGACCAGTCTGTTGCAATGGCCACACTCAAAGGCGGCCTTCAGAAGAATGATTTATTATTCTTCCTGAAGAAAAAGTACCCTAGGGACTTTGCTGATCTACTAGCTTGGGCTGAAGGATATGCCCAAGTGGAAGAAGCCTTCAAGTTGAAGGATGAGGAAGCCGCAGGAGAGCGATGGGCGGGCGAGACTAATAGACCTACCACTAATGGAGGGCTGAATGAAGTTCGACCACGCTCATGGACTCTCCTCTTATGCAAGCGACCCCAAACTCCTTCTCGAGCTCATCATCAAAGAAGCCCTGACAGAAGAGCGCGAAGAAGTTCTCCCTCCAGAAGGTTCCATAACTATGCCCCTCTTAATGCTCCAAAACTCAAGTTCTGATGAAAATTAAGAATCAGTTATCAAGACCAGAAGAATTATGATCTCCCCTAAGCAAGCATAATCAAAGCAAGTACTATTTTTATCATCATGATCACGATCACAATACTGAAAAATGCATTCAGCTCCAAGATGAGATCGAGAAGCTCATCAAGAGAGATCGGCTGGGTTGATTCCTCAGACTTCGATCTGAAGCAAGAGAAGATCAGCCAAGAGTGCTATCACAGCCAAAACCTCCAATGAGGGAGGAACAACGAGGAGATTGACCGCCTCTCGACATCATCAATACTATCTCTAGGAAACTTAGTACTTTGATGAGTCACCATCTCTCAGTCTCGAAGCTAGAGGAAGCTTACCTCAAATTGGAAAGACTTGTATGAAATAGAGGAGGTCATCTGACCCGGAACTTATTGCCTAAAGGAGCTTGGAGGAACAATGCTCCTATGACCTTAAAATTTAGAAAATCTGAGAATAAAAGAAGCAATCAAAAGTGGCCATGTTAAGAACATGAGGAAAACCTCATCCTAATATGAGCAAGTCGAAAACCTTCGATTATTTAAGATAGGAGGAGAATCTCGTCCTAACATGAGCAAACTCAAAGGCCTCATTCATTTTAGACGAGGTGAGGGGAGTGGCCCTGACAATGGCCCTAATGTGCCCCTACAGCCTATTAGGAATAGAAGGAGAACCTCATCCTAACATGAGCAAAGTCGAAGACCTCATCGATATAAGACAAGATGGAGGGAGAGGCCCTACCAACGATCTTAACGCACCCCCATAAGCCATGTTAAGAATAGAAGGAAAGCCTCATCCTAACATGAGCAAAAGTCGAAATCTCATAGACCAAAGACATGGAGAAGAAAGAAGCTCGATGGAGAATCCCTACTGACTACATCAAATGCGAAAAGAAAAGGTCAACTATCATATTAGACGGTCCCGCCTCCATGTCATCTTCCTCCTTCTAAAAGTTGAGGTCAACCTCAGGGAACCTTCAGGCTACCCTACCTTCGTACGCTTCCTATCCGAACTCAATAGGAGATAAGATCTTTTTCGAGTTTCAACCTCGACTGGAGATAAGATCTCCCCCAAGCTTCAACTTTAATAGAAGATAGGATCTCCTTCAACCTCGATTGGAGATAAGATCTTCCTCGAGCTTCAACCTCGACCGGAGATAAGATCTCCCCCAAGCTTCAACTTCAACAGAAGATAGGATCTCCTTCAACCTCGACTGAAGATAAGATCTCTCCCGAGCTTAAACCTCAATAAAAGATGAGATCTCTCCCAACCTTGATTGGAGATAAATCTCCCCGAGCTTCAACTTCAATAGGAGTTAGGATCTCCTTCAACCTTGGTTGAAGATAAGATCTCCTCCAAGCTTCAACTTCAAAAGAAGATAAGATCTCTCCCAACCTCCATAGGAGACAAGATCTCTTCCAAGCATCAACTTCAATCGAAGATAAGATCTCCCTCGAGCTTCAATTTCAAAAAGAAGATAAGATCTCTCTCAACCTCCATGGGAGATAAGATCTCTCCTGAGCTTCAACCTCAATAGGAGATGAGATCTCCTTCAACCTCGACTAGATATAAGATTTCCCTCAAGATTCAACCTCGACAGTAGATAGGATCTCCTTCAATCTCGACTGGAGATAGATCTCTTCCGAACTTCAACTTCAAAAGAAGATAAGATTCTCTCAACCTCGGCTAGAGATAAGATCTCCCTCGAGCTTCAACTTCAATAGGAGATAGAATATCCTTCAACCTTGACTGGAGATAAGATCTCCCCCAAGCTTCAACCATGGTCGAAGATAAGATCTCCTCCGAGCTTCAATCTCAACAGGAGATAAGATCTCCCCGAGTGTCAACCTCGACTGGAGATAAGATCTCCTCCGAGCTTTAACTTCAATAGGAGATAGGATCTCCTTCAACCTCGGTCAGAGATAAGATCTTCTCTCGAGCTTCAACTTCAATAGGAGATAGGATCTTGTTCAACCTCGATCGGAGATAAGATCTTCTCCGAGCATCAACCTCAATAGAAGATAAGATCTTCCCCAAGCTTCAACCTCGATTGGAGATAAGATCTCCCCCAAACTTCAACCTCAATAGGAGATAAGATCTCCTCCGAGTTTCAACCTAGGTTGGAGATAAGATCTCCCCCAAGCTTCAACTTCAATAGAAGATAGGATCTCCTTCAACCTCAATCGGAGATAAGATCTCCCCCGAGCTTCAACTTCAATAAGAGATAGAATTCCTTCAACCTCGACTGAAGATAAGATCTTTTCCGAGCTTCAACCTTAATAGCAAATCAGATCTCCTTCAACCTCGGCTAGAGATAAGATCTCTTCCGAGCTTCAACTTCAAAAGAAGATAAGATCTAATAAAGAGATAGGATCTCCTTCAACCTCGACTGGAGATAAGATCTCCCCCGAGCATCAACCTCGGTCAGAGATAAGATCTCCCCAGAGCTTCAACCTCAATGGGTGTAGAGCCCAAAAAAAACTTCGACAGTCATCTTTTTTGTACTCTCTTCCTTTGAATTTCAAACTCGAGAGTGGAGGAACTAGTGTTGGGGGTAAACCCCGCTCCCGTCGAAGTCCAGTCTAATGCTTAGCCTAATGTAATTGATAATCATAGAAGAGCTTCGATCAAAAATTCTTCAGCAGTCGAACTCCTTCCAAACTTCTCCTTCAGTCGAATTCCTCCAAGAGCCAAACTCCTTCCAGACTTCTCCTTCAATTGGATTCCTTTAGGAGCCGAACTCCTTCCGAACCTCTTCTTCAGTTAAATTCCTCCAGGAGCCAAACTTCTTCTGGACTTCTCCTTTAGTCCAAACTCCTTTAGCAGCCAAACTCCTTCCTCCAGTAGCCAAACTTCTTCCAGACTTCTCCTTTAGTCAAATTCCTTCAGGAGCCAAACTTCTTTCAGACTTCTCCTTCAATCAGATTCTTCCAGCAGTCGAACTCCTTCCGAACTTCTTCTTCAGTCGGATTCCTCCAGGAGCCAAACTTCTTCTGGATTTCTCCTTCAGTCGGATTCCTTTAGGAGCCAAACTTCTTCTAGACTTCTCCATCAATCGAACTCCATCCAAATTTCTATAGTGGATTACTTTCAATTTTCAAGTAGTATTCCTTTTGGATGATCCCCTCTAGCCGTATTTTCTTTAAGAGTCCGAACTCCTCTAAAATTGATATATGTCAAAGCTCTTCACCAACCAACACCTGCTTTCTCTAGACTTCGACTATTAAATCTCAACGAACTGACACATCATGACAATGGACACCTCTCTCCATAACAAACTCCACATGACCTCGAACGGCCCACTATCGGACGATTACAACTATCATTTATCAGTCTATTATAGGCAACCCCACTATCGGATGGTTATGATTGTCATTTATCAATCTACTATAGGTGATCCCACTATCGGATAGTTACGACTATCATTATCAGTCTGCTACGGATGACACCTCTCTCCGTAATAAATTCTACGTAGCCCCAAGCGATCCACGATCGGACGATTATGGCTGTCACTATCAATCTATTACGGACTCTATCTATAAAAAGAGATCCTTTAGATACATTTTCTCTAAACTCTCTTCTCCTTCTCAAAACTTTGCTGAGTTCTTTCCTAAGCACTCCATTCCTATTGGCCAGAAGAGCTAACTTGATCGTCGGAGGATCCTGTCGGAGCTACCACCACCGACTCCAGATGAAACTTTATTTTGCAGATCATCGACAGTGATCTTTTCTTTCTCAACTCCAGCTCGATCCAGCGTCAACCAAATTCTGCACCAACAGTAGTCTACTTTAGGCTTTGTCATTCTAAAATGAGTGAAAAATGAAAGAAAAGACTTGGGCAACGAGTTCAGTATTACATCTTTTCCAAGCTATTTATGCAAGAAAAAGCCGAGCTTGCTCAATCGCTCTATCAGCTCGATCATATATAGTACATGATCAGTGAGAGAAGCTCCATCCTGCATCCTGGCATTGAAGATGGTACAACTAGTCTTGTGCCTCTCCACATCATTGGGTGTGCCAAAGAAACCCTTAAACACTTGAAGTATGTCCTTTGGCTGAGCCATCTCAAATCTACAACTGAACTCATCACTCATGGCAGCCAGCATAATGCAACGCACCACGGTCTGGTCACTGAGCCACTTCTGGTAAGTATCTTTGACTATTCCACGTGCATTAGCAGCTAGCTCCTCAGGTGCAGGATCTATCAACATATATAGCATCTATTCATGCTCTAGGACTATCTTCACCTTTTAGTACCAGCTACCGAAGTTGGATCCCACTAATTTATCATTATCCAACAATGATCGAAGTGATAGAAAAGTGGCCATATCTGCACCAAGAAAAATCATAACTTAATTAGTAATTGATTCATTAAACCTAAATTTTTGGACTTTAATCAAAAGTTTCTTCCAGTATTTTATTCGAATTGGTAGTCTCTACCTTCAATTTGAGAAATTACCCTAATTTCTTAGTGGATACTAGAATCCACATAGACTACACACGAGCCCAACATTGATTGGCCAATCCATATACATCTAAGGATAGGTTCATAATCAATTATTTTTTTAAATAATTTTTAGTAATTAAATTTTTGCCCTAGTCCCTAGTTAGTAGACTTTGGCCTCCACCCAAAAGATTTAGTTAGATCCAACCATTAACATGACCATACTTGGCTCATCAAACTAATGAATGATTAGACCCAACATTAGTTGGCTAACCTAACCACCATTTCAAAAGAAGTAGTCAAGAAATCATATAATGAATGATAATTCCATTAGCCAATAAACATCAGGCCTTTGGGCCTCCAATGATTATCCAACTAATGGACCCATTATCACCCACTTAATCGGAGGCTATGATCTAGTTATCATAATAACTATTTTATTTTAGGGACCTAATAATTTTAGAGAATTTAATTTGAAAATGAGGGAAGAACAGATGAACCAGCTTGTCATGATCCTTCCACTGACTTCACCAAGTCAGCATAAGGAAGATCATTAATAGGCTTATCTAGGAGTATCTAAATCAGTCACACTGATTTACCTAGCTAATATGGGTCTGCTCGAATAGTCAAGTGATCCAATCAAAATATAATTTCACCAAAAGGCCAGGTAAGTTCGATCAATGGGAGGGTCTGCGAAAGCTTGTCTTAAATATCATAAAAAATGGCTAAGCAGGCTACCAATTAAAGACCACTGGTCTGGTTTACCTTAGTCACCAACTGGTTTAATTAGTCTTGATTAAATTAACCTAACAATTCATGCTAGACCATGTAGCTAAGAATCAAGTCCATCTTGGATCTCGTTAAAGACATGGACTTGACCAACTATAACTATTATAATTGATCTAGAGAATCATTGACCTAATCTAAGACAATAATTGATTAGATTTAGTCAATTCTCTAATTAAGTCCATTCTTTAATCTAACCCTAGGTCTAATCCAATTAATGGACCTAATTTCCACTAACCCATTTAACCCAATGTATTATGATTTGTGTCTTAGGATCTTCAATTCACAATCCTAGATCCTAATGAAACAACTTCTTAATTCTTAATTAAGTTTTGGGCTAAGGGTTGGGGTTCGATTTTTTAAAAATAATTTTCATATTTATAAAATATTTTTATAATATGGTTCTATCAATCAAGTTGCATGTTTGATTCATAATCAATATGCAAGTAAAATAAGCATGAAACTACTTTAGATCTAATCTAAACAAGTTCATGTAATTAAAATAGTTTCAACTATAATCAATCATAAATTAGTTTAGATCAAATCTAATATATTTATGATGATTAAAATTATTTATCTTTCAGACTCATGTAATGATAATTTTATATTAATAAAAGCATTTATTTCATCATATGCTATGTCTTAAATATTTATTTTAAGATTATAATGAACTCCATAGATTAGGACTATGGTTTTAGGTTTATTATGAGATCATACCTATGATACCTAAAATCTTAAAATCCTAAACTAAAATATTTCTAGTCGATGGAACATTAACTTGAGGAACAATATTTTTGAAAAGACTAGCATATCTTTTGTATGCTTGATGAAAGAATGATTGATCTCACTATCACTTGTGTATGACACTAATATAAGAATATGAATGCTTATTAGAGAATGAGTTCACTAAATTGATCCAACTTAAGAAAATCTAATGGAGTCTTATCTATATGTTAATAAATGATTCTCATAGTGGGAGTTGTGCATGTAATCCTTTGACCTGAGACTATCATAGAATCTTGTATACATGAATCCATATTTTCGTTCATACTCATTCATGACTTAATCATGTACGAGGTGATCTGGATATGATGGATTGCATATGGAGGTTATGAGTAGGTCAACAAGGAATTGATCACTCTTAGTAAGAGAAGATCGCATCCTACTTGCTTCAATCAAATGATGATTCAGGAAGACTTTGATCAAAGTATGATGAAAATTAAAAATAATTTCTAATATTTTATTAATTGAATCATTATCATATAATTGAAAGAAAAATAAATATAAAAATGGATTTGACATGATTCCATATCCATAGTCATATTCGAAATGCAGGGTGATTGAAGGATCCTATTGCATGGTAACTTTCCACTGAAGGATATTTTTGGTATTTCTATCAAAATTTCATATCTTTTGGATAGACATGATACATTGCTAGATGTCAATCTTATCTTGTGGGTTCGATCAAATTAAAGAGTTTAATTTGATCATTAATTAGAAAGTATTCTAATTGATCGAATCGGGTCAGCTCAATCTGACCTAAATCAATTTGGTTGAGTTCTAACCAAATTAGATCAAATTGTTTCCAAATTCACTGCTAGCTAGATATGGAATCCAATGGGTCACACACAAAGAAAATTGATCAAGGTTCCAATTGGATTAGATCATATTTGCAAGTTGAACATGCTAGCACATGTTGCAAACCCTAGCACCTAGATTCGAATCGAATTCGAATCGAGTTTTGATTTGGGCTAATTAAATCCATTTTAAGTCAAATTGAAATTGGTTTATTAAATGGGTTGACCCTTGGCTAGTTGATCAAGGGATTGGGTGATTGAAACCAGAGTTCCACATGCCAAAGAGTCTCTCTCTTGGTGCGTGGAATAAACCTTGTGCGCTAAGGAACATTAGCGCATTGTTTTGGTTTGTGCTCTTCCTTATCCACTCTAAGATCACATAAATTTTCATATGGGGCATGGACTTCTGATGGGAGGCATAGAAGAGTCCTTTTGTAGGTGAAAGACCTCTATTTAATGTTTGAAAATTGGATAAGCACCAACTCTTTGCCGCCCTCTTAGTTGTAGGCGCCTCATGGACCAAGTCAAACACCTTGAAGCTTTGACTTTTTCATGCCCATGTTTCCCATGCCATCTTCTGATTTGGTGCCATCCTTTTAGACTTTTGGATTAGCATTTGATCCTGATCAATGGTAGAAATTAATGGCACCAATATGAAAGAGTTGCGACTCTTCGGAAGAAAGTTATGCAGAATTTTATGAAGAGTCCTTCTACTTTAAGGAACCTCTTCAAATTAATTCTATGAATTCCACATGATGTTTTCTTCTAAAGAGGCTTGAGATAGGCTGATGGGCATGAGATTTTAAATGGAAATAGGCATGAGAAAATAGAGGAGGTGCCCCTACGTACATTATAAATAGGGGCACACTCCATAGAGTCCAATTCATTCAGAACTCTCTCCTTCTTTCTAACATCCTCTCCCTAATTGTCCAATTTCTTTCTTCCTTCCCTTGTTAAGATAAAGTTCTATTAAAGGACAAGAGGTTTGCTTTAGAACAAGGGCTTAGAAAGAGAGTAAAGAAAGACAAGGAGAATAGAAAGAAAGGAAAGGGTAGGCCAGGAGGGCGACAGCAAAGGCTAGAAAAGGATCTGCCCAAATAATTAAAGTTCTTTTTATAAGAATTTTAATTAAAATAATTAAAGATGCTGGTGTCTTGATCAAGTCTCCATGTGGATTAATATTGGAGGGTGAACATGTAAGCACCTAGTGGAACCCCTGACGGACAACTACCGACGATCAGAGTCAAATTAGGATTTAGCGATAATAGGTATGTTCCTATATCCTGTGTTATATTATAAATGCATATTATATGATTTAAATTCTAATAAGATGATCCTAGGATTCGAACTTAATTTTATGATTTCATAATTTTACTTTGAAATCCATGCTTCTGCCCTGTACACGAAATCCTACAGATGTATCCTTACATCTCACATGTATGCCATACAGTATCCCCACACTCGTTGGTTAAGAGGACAGCTACCTATATGGCATACAGTGATCTATACTCGATAACATTACCATCCTGACTAACAACATATTATTTGATCATGAACAGTTTAAGAACTAATCGATAAATCCTCTCTTTATCGAAACTAAATAGTGAAGAAACCAGATCAAGGATTTCAGGACTAGATCTTAAAACTTTTTCAAGATTAGATAGCAAAAGACTAAAATTAATTAAAATTAATTTTAAATATCAGAGAATACCCTAGATCTAATATTCTATTATATGATCATGTCGTCCACATGAGCCCATGAATCACAATTAGAAGTTCTTGATGCAGGAAATCAGCACAGTATGCTAGTACTATGCTGATCCTTCTTCAACGATCGATCTAGAACTATCTTCTTCAAATCTTGGACTCTCCAATTTTCAGAAGGAAGGGGAAGAGATTTTGAACCAAAGACAACTCTCAGAAACCTCTAAAGAAGGAGGAAGAGATAAAAAAAAAAGCCCTAGAAGAAGAACCCTTCTTCTTCTTCTAGTTTTCTCTCACCTTGACACCTAGATTGGTGTCTATGAAATCTCAATACCCAAGAACTCTTTCTCCTTGGTTTTCACACACCCAAAAGCCCTCTCAATGGTCTAGAACATAATAGAAAATTGGCAAAAAATTCATCCTATTTATAAATATATAGAGGAGTCCTTATCTAGGTCAAATACCTAGATAAGGAATGTCCAATTTGGGAAAGAACAAGGGCACCCAACTCTTGGGCGCCCCCTCCAATATTTTTAGCATGGATCATCTAAGAAAGTTGCACAAAAGATTCTCCTTTTTACCATGAAAAATTGAGAGAAAATAGGGAGGAGGGTGACACACATGGGAGGAGGAATTTTGATTTTTCAAAACTCTATCTCATAGGATTTGTAACCAAAACAAATTCCCTTCTTTGACTTGGTCCACTACCTAATTTCTATATGAGAAAGAGAGGAGAGGAGGGCGTGCATGAGAAGGCCTGGGAGAGAGGTTTTTGTTGCACAAAATAAAAGAGAAATAGGGCATGGGGCATGGGGGGCTAAGGTGGCGCAATGTGGAATCCTAGTCTTACTAAAATTTCATGTATGACTTGGTCAAAATTATTTTTTAAAACAAATTAAACCAAAATCAATTCAACCAAATTAAATTAGATCCTAAACCAATTAAGGATTTTATTAAATTAGATTTAATTAGATTTAATTTTAATTTAATTTTCTAATCAAATTAGAAATTTGGGTTGACCTAAGTCCTAGTTGAACTAGGACTAGTTCTTTCTTGTATTTAGCTTATCCAATAAGGCAATTGAACTTAATCCAATCAAGCTTGAACTAAATCTAATTAAATAATATTTAATTAGACTTAATCTTAGTCCTCTAGCTTAATCTAATTAAGTCAATTAGCAATCTAATTGCTAATTGATCCTCCATCAACACTTGCACTAGGTTAAACATCAATCGTATTGATCGTTTAATCCTAAAATGATTCTTAATCATTGATCAACCATCCAATTAGATCATGAGCTTTAATGTGTGTAACCTCATATATCCGAACCTAAGCTGGTAGCATAAGAACATATTCCTGTATCAATCAAATTAACCATCTAGTAATGGTACCCGACGATCGGATATGTCGAATGTGTAGAACAACATCCTTAGAACCCATGTGGATATAGTTTTTGTTGAAAATAAATTCCACTCCTACCGAAGTCCAGTCTGATGCTTAGCCTAATGTAACTGACAATTATGGAAGAGCTTCGATCAAAAACTCTTCCTTCAGCGGCCAAACCCCAGTCGAACTCCTTCAGCAGCCGGATCCCTCCAATGGTTGAACTCTTTTCGGACTTCAACCGAACTATTTCAAGACTTCTCCATCAGTTGGATTTCTATAGGAGCCGAACTTCTTTCAGATTTCTCATTCAGTCAAGTCCCCCTAGGAGCTAAACTCTTTCCAGACTCCTTCTTCAGTCGGATTCCTTCAGGAGCCGAACTCCTTCCGGGCTCCTCCTACAGTCGGATTCCTTCAGGAGCCAAACTCCTTTCGGGCTCCTCCTTCAGTCGGATTTCTCCAAAGGCCAAACTCCTTTCGAACTTCTCCTATAGTCAAATTTCTATAGGAGCCAAACTTCTTCCAGATTTCTTCTTCAGTCAAGTCCCTCCAGAAGCCAAACTCCATCCGGACTTCTCCTACTGTCGGATTTCTATAGGAGTCAAACTCCTTCCGAATTTCTCTTTCAGTCAAATTCCTTCAGGAGTCAAACTCCTTTCAAACCTCTTCTTCAATCAGATTCCTTAAGGAGCCAAACTTCTTCTAGACCTCTCCTTTAGTTGGATGCCTATAGGAGCTGAACTCCTTCTGAACTTTTTCTTCAGTCGAATACCTCCAGGAGCCAAACTCCTTTTGAATCTCTTCTTCAGTCAGATTCCTCCAGGAGCTGAACTCCTTCCAGAGCTGAACTCCTTTCAGACTTCTCCTTCTATTGAATTTTTATAGGAGTCAAACTCCTTTCGGACTTCTTCTTTAGCTAGATTCCTCCACGAGCCAAACTCCTTCCAGACTCCTCCTTCAGTCAGATTCTCCTAGTGGATTACTTTCAGATTTTAGCTAGCATTCCTCCCAGATGATCCTTTCTAGCCACATTCTATTTAGGAGTTTGAACTCCTCTGGAATTGACATACGTCAAAGTTGTTCACCAACCAATGCCTGCTTCCTTCAAACTTCGACTATTAAATCTTGATGAATGGGCACATCACGACACCTCTCTCCTAGTAGCAAATCCCATGTGGCCCTGAGTGGCCCACTACCGAACGATTATGGCTATCACTATCAGTTCGACGACACCTCTCTCACCATAGCAAACCCCATGCGGCTCCGAGTGGCCTGCTACTGGATGATTATGGCTGTCACTATCAGTCTGATGACGTCTCTCTCTCCGTAACAAGCCCCATACGGCCCCATGTGGCCCACGGTTGGATGGTATGACTATCACTATCTATCTGCTACAAGATCCATCTATAAAAAGGGATCCTCTAGATATGTTTTCTCTAAGCTCTCTTCTTCTTCTCAAAACTCCACTAAACTCTTTTCTGAGCACTCCATTTTTGTTGGCCAGAAGCACTGACTTGATCGTCGAATGATCTTACCGGATCCACCACCACCGACTTCAGATGGAACTTTATTTTGCAGGTCACCGATGGTGGCCTCATCTTTTCCGACTCCAGCTCGATCCAACATCGATCAGATTCTACACCAACAAGATTGGAACTAGAGGAAGGGACCTCTATTTTTGAGGTACCTTTATTCTTAAAGGAGTACTAAATCGATCCTGTGGATCTTCTTCTTCAAGGTTCATCTCCATCCTCTTCCTCAATCCTGAGAAATGTCTCCAAAGAGAGCGACTGCCCGAAGATCTACCACTTCTACCACAGATCTAGGCCAGATCCATCTATCTTTGCTCCATCGTCAGTGCTTCAACCTCCTCCTCCACCGATGGTCGTAGTAGACCTAGAGCAGTTTAACCTGCTAATGCAGTGGATTCAGGGCCTTATCGAAATGGTGCAGACCATGCGACAATCTCCGATGGTGGTTTTATCAAAAAAACCACCATCGGAATGTCATGAACCGATCCCAAGGAGGAGCACTTAGGCTAGCATACCCATCTACCCTGAGAAGGAGAAATAGACAGCAGAGGATCCTTGCTTGGATCATGATTCTTCTTCGAAAGGGACCTTCCCCATTCATGGTCAGAAGACTTCCAAGATCTATGATCAAGATGACGTCCTCGATCAAAAACTATGGAAGATGGATCGATGGATTGAGAAACTCTACCACGTCGCCCCAGTTCACCTTGATGACGTCTACACTGATCCCCCTTTCTCTCTCCAAATTATGCAAGAGCCCATTCCGCTGAACTTCAAGCTCCCCCAATTTGAAAGCTATGATGGAATCTCTGATCCGATCGATCACCTAGAAGCCTTTCGAACCATAATGTTGCTCCATGGCGCACCAGATGCCATATTATGCTGAGCTTTTCCATCTATCTTAAAGGGAGTAGCAAGAAACTGGTACTCAATATTGAAGTCGGGTACAATCTTCTTCTTTGACCAGATGAGCCATCAGTTTGTGGCTCATTTTGTTAGCAGTCAGCATCCCCATCGAGATTCGAATTCTCTGATGAATATCAAATAGGAGGGAGAATATATCCAGACTTATGTCATCCAATTTAATGCTGCTATGTTGGAGATCCGAAACCTGGATCAGTCTGTTGTAATGGCCACACTCAAGGGCGGCCTTCAGAAGAATGATTTGTTGTTCTCCCTAGAGAAGAAGTATCCCAGGAACTTTGCCGATCTACTAGCTCGGGCTGAGGGATATGTCCGAGCGGAAGAAGCCTTCAAGTTAAAGGATGAGAAAGCCGCAGGAGAGCAGCATAGACCCACCACTGATGGAGGACCGAATGATGTTTGGCCGCGCTCACAGACTCCCTCCGAGTGCAAGCGAGCCCAAACTTCCCCTCGAGCTCATCATCAAAGAAGCCCCATAGAAAGGTGTGAAGAAGTTCTCCCTCCAAAATGTTCCACAACTACACCCCCCTTAATGCTCCTAAAACTCAAGTTGTGATGAAAATCAAGAATCAGCTACTAAGACTAGAAAAATTATGATCTCCCCCAAACAAGCACAATTGAAGCAAGTATTGCCTCAACCATCGTGACCATGGTCATGACATTGAAGAATGCATTCAGCTCTAAGACGAAATCGAGGAGCTCATCAGAAGAGATCAGTTGGGTCAATTCCTCAAATACCAGCCTGAAGCAAGAGTAGATCAACCAAGGGAGCTACCAGAGTCAGAACCACCAATGAGGGAGAAACAACAAGGAGATCGACCACCTCTCGGCATCATCAACACTATCTCTGGGGGACTTAGTGCTTCAGTGAGCCACCATCCCTCAGCCTCAAAGTCAGGGGAAGTTTGCCCCAAATTGAGAAGGCCAGTATGAAATAGAGGAGATCGTCCGGCCTAAAACTTATCGCTTGAAGGAGCTCAGAGGAACAATGCTCCCACGATGTTTAAATTCAAAAAATCTGAGGATGTACTACCAGTAATTTTTCTTCAATAAAACTCCTCCATTTTAATATTATTATTTCTTGGTGCAAAAACTATGTGATGACAGAAAAGAAGCAATCAAAAGTGGCCATGTTAGGAACAGAAGGAGAACCTCGTCCTAACATGAGTAAGTCAAAGTCCTTCAACCTCGATTGGAGATAAGATCTTCTCCAAGCTTCAACATCAATAGGAGACAAGATCTCCTTCAACCTCAGCTGGAGATAAGATCTCTCCCGAGTTTCAACGTTGATGCTAATAGGAGATAAGATCTTCTTCAACCTCGATTGGAGATAAGATCTTTCTGAGCTTCAACGTCTACACCAATAAGAGATAAGATCTTTTCAACCTCGATTGGAAGATAAGATCTCCCTCAAGCTTCAACATCAATAGGAGATAAGATTCCTTCAATCTTGGCTGCAGATAAGTCTCTCCCGAGCTCCAATCCTTCAATAGGAGATAAGATTTCCTTCACCTCGGCTATAGATAAGATCTCCTTCGAGCTTAACGTCAACGTCAACATCAATAGGAGATGAGATCTCCTTACTCGACTGGAGATAAGATCTCTCCCGAGTTTCAACGTCAATAGGAGATAAGATCTTCTTCAACTTTGTGATCTGGAGCTGGGGATAAGATCTCCTCAACCTCAGTTGGAGATAAATCTCCCTAAGCTCAACCTAACAGAAGATAAGAAACTCTTAAGCATAAGATATCCCCTAGCTTCAACGTCAATATCAAAAGGAGATAAGATCTTCTTCAACCGGTGGAGATAAAATCTCTCCCGAGCTTCCAAGAGTAAGATCTCCTTCAATAGGAGATAAGATTCCTTCTTAGGAGATAAGACCTCGGCTGGAGTGGAGATTTAAATCTCTCCCAGAGCTTCAATGTCAATAGGAGATAAGATCTCCTTCAACCTTAAGATCTCCTTCAACCTTGGCTGGAGAGAAGCCTCCCGGCTTCAACATCAATAGGAGTAAGATCTCCTTCAGTTAGCTAGAGATAAGATCTCCCCCAGCTTCAATGCTGATGCCAATAGGAAATAAGATCTCCTTCACCTCGGTTGGAGATAAAATCTCCCCTGAGCTCCAACCCTTCAACAGAAGATAAGATCTTCTTAAACCTCGACTAGAGATAAGATCTCCTCCGAGCTTCAATGTCAATGCCAACAAAAGAAAGGATCTTCTTCAACCTTGGCTGGAGATAAGATCTCCCCCGAGCTTCGACGTGGATGCCAATAGAAGATAAGATCTCCTTCAACCTCGATTGGAGATAAGATCTTCCTCGAGCTTCAACATCCATGTCAAAAGCAGATAAGATCTTCTTCAACCTCAGCTGGAGATATGGTCTCCTCCGAACTTCAACGGGGCAGAGCCCAAAAAATGACTTCGGTAGTCATCTTTTTTGTACTCCCTTCCTTCGAATTTTGAATTCAGGAGTGGGAGGACTATTGTTGGGGATAGAACCCACTCCTACCGAAGTCCAATATGATGCTTAGCCTAATGTAACTAGCAATTATGAAAGAGCTTCAATTGAAAATTCTTTCTTCAACGGTCGAACCCCAGTCGAACTTCTTCAGTAGTCGGACCCCTCCAGCGGCTGAACTCCTTTCAAACTTCAGCCAAACTGTTCCTAGACTTCTCCATCAGTCGGATTTCTACAAGAGCTGAACTTCTTTCGAATTTCTCCTTCAGTCAAGTCACCCTAGGAGCCGAACTCCTTTCGAACTCCTCCTTCAGTCGGATTCCTTCAGGAGTCGAACTCCTTCCAGACTTCTTCTACAGTCAAATTTCTATAGGAGCCAAACTCCTTTCGAACTTCTCCACCAGTCGAATTCCTTCAAGAGTCAAACTTCGTCCGAACTCCTCCTTCAGCTAAATTCCTTTAAGAGTTGAACTCCTTTCGGACTTCTCCTACAATCAGATTTCTACATGAGCCAAACTCCTTCTGGATTTTTCCCTCAGTCAAGTCCCTCTAGGTGTCAAACTCCATCCGAACTTCTCCTATAGTCAGATTTCTACAAGAGCTGAACTCCTTCCAAATTTTTCTTTTAGTCAAGTTCCTCCAGGAACCAAACTCCTTTCGAACCTCTCCTTCAATCAAATTTCTCGAGGAGCCAAACTGCTTCCGAACCTCTCCTTCAGTCGGATGCCTACAGGAGCCAAACTCCTTTCGAACTTCTTCATTTGGATATCTTCAGGAGCCGAACTCCTTCTGAATCTCTCCTTCAATTGAATTTCTTCAGGAGCCGAACTCCTTTTGAACTTCTCCTTTAGTCAGATTTCTATAGGAGCTGAACTCCTTTCGAACTTCTCCTTCAGTCAGATTTCTATAGGAGCCAAACTTTTTTCAAACTTCTTCTTCTATCAAATTTCTATAAGATCTGAACTCCTTTCAGACTCCTTCTTCAGTCGAATTCCTCCAGGAGCTAAACTCCTTTCGAACTCCTCCTTCAGTTGGATTTCTCCAGCAGATTACTTTCAGATTTTCACTAGCATTCCTTCCGAATGATCCTTTCTAGCCGCATTTTCTTTAGGAGTGCGAACTCCTCTGGAATTGACATATGTCAAAGTTTTTCACCAACCAATGCCTGCTTTCTCTGAACTTCAACTATTAAATCTCAACGAATGGGCACATCACGACACCTCTCTCCCCATAGCAAATCTCATGCGGCCTTGAGTGGCCCACTACCAGATGGTTATAGCTATCACTATCAGTATAGCGACACCTCTTTCTCCATAATAAACCCCATGTGGCCCCGAGCAGCTCGCTATTGGATGGTTATGACTGTCACTATCAGTCTGACAATGTCTCTCTCTATAACAAGCCCCACACGGCTCCGAGCGGCCCATTACCGAATAGTATGATTGTCACATCTATCTACTACAAGCTCCATCTATAAAAAAGGATCCTCCATATATGTTTTCTCTAAGCTCTCTTCTTCTTCCCAAAACTCCATCGAACTCTTTCTTGAGCACTCTATTTTTGTTGGCCAGAAGTGCTGACTTGATCGTCGAAGGGTCCTATCAGAGCCACCACCACTGACTTCGATTGGAACTTTATTTCGCAGATCACCGACGGTAGCCTCGTCTTCCTCGGCTCTAGCTCGATCCGACAATAGTTTTCATATAATTCATCCCCTTGACCAAAATGCTTATAGGATATCTTAGAGTTCAACTGTCAACTCTGATCAAGTTGTCCACATTGTATTTCAAAATATCAAATTTATCTGATGGATTATCCTTGCCAAGGTTTTGCTATATTGAAATATAGTGATACATTCTTCTCCAACTCTTGGAGTGGTCAATTCCATCTTGATCATAATCTGACTTCATAAGTACTTAATTGTGCTTAGAAGTCTTCCATTACTGAATTAAAAATTTAATTAGTCCAGTACCAAAACACAGTGAGTTACTTGTAAGTCATTGACGTGATCTCAGATCTAAGGAATACTTATACCTATATCCTATCAGAGATATTCTCGATAGCAGAATGCTCTGAAGTTAGTCACATTCAATAATGATGTTTCCATACATCTCACCTATATGCCATACTAGTATCTCTACACTCCTTGGTTAAGAGGCCAACTAACCTATATGGCACACAGCGATCTATGCTCGATAGAAGCTATCGTCCTAATTAACAGCTTATCATTTGGCCATGAATAGTTTTAAGAATAAATCGATAAATTCTCTTTTTATCGAAGCTAAATAGTCCTAAGAACTTCATCACAATAATAGAGTTCATTAGAACATGAATACTTTATGATGAAAAATAATAAAAATATATTTTATTTATTAATATATTAATTATAATTATAATATAGCTCAATCATCAATAGGCTGATGATTGACTTTAGGACACATTTTTCAATAAATAGTCCTAAGAACTTCATCATAATAAATGGAATTCATTAGAAAATATAGACTTTATGATGAAAAATTTAGAATATGATTTTATTCAATAATAAATTACTTATAAATATAAAATAACACAACCATCAATAGACTGATAATTAACTTTGGAACATAATTTTCAATAACTTTCACTTGTTCTAAAGCTACTCGATACAGTATCTAATTATTAGATATGTGTACCCTACAAGCCAGAATTGGCTGATACTTTTAATACACTTCTAGGGGCAAAATTATAATTTTGACTATAAATAATAAAATAGATTATTTTCTATCATAAATATATATTTAATGTCTATGATACATTTCTTGAGTTAATGGTAATGATAATTCATATTTTCAAGAGTTGAAAATTTAAGACATGAATTTTTGTTATTAACTCATAAAATGCTTCCGACCGTAGGATCATCATGAGGATGGTGATTGATCCAGAAAGTTGGTGTATAATCACTTCTTTATAGCAAATAAGTCTTAAATCTATAGTGTAGAGACACCAAAGTGAGAGTACAGGTACTCATTAGAGAATGAGGACATTGAGTGTGACCATCTCGAGAAGTCATAAGAAAATCTATCTTCTCATCGATGACTGACTCAAAGTTGCAGTGGTGTGTCTGACTCTTTGATCTAAGGTGCATCGGCAGCTCACCTTAAGGGTGCTATAGTTTGACTACACCATGACTCGGTCTCCTAGCCATTTGAAATCCTAAGGTGTATGTTGGCTATAGCATGTTCATTGTAGGAATTAGATTACACTAAGAGGAAATCTATCTACCTCGGTGGATGAGGAGCAGTCCTATGAGAATCATGAGAATCAAGTCCATAAGCCCATGGCCATGGCAGAGTGAAATAATAGAAAGAATTTCTATTAAGATTTTCACATTAGACTTGAATCGAATGGTTAAATCATATGACAAAAATTAGGATTTGACGAGTTCACCTTAACCCTAATCTAATCGAGGCTCAAGATAGAAGAACTTAATCACATAGGTAGCTACACTGAGAGGTTCATTTTCAGTTTTGATGGGTTGCCATTATATACTGCTAGGTGTCATTAGTAGATTTTGGGAGCAATTAGAATAATTTAGATGATCGATCATTCTAGTTGTCTGAATCAGAAGAGTTCTGATCCATCGAAAGGAGTTTCGATGATGTCAATTATAAAGATCGCGACATATCCCATTATCATATAGAACTGAACCTAACTAGATCACATAAATAAAGATTTGGATCTGGATATCATCAATTAGACTAATCCAGTTCAATTGATTTGAATAAGATTCAATTAGGTTCAAAAAAATCATGCTAGCACATGATTGAGCCTAACGTTCTCCTTCTACTATCATTAAAAGTTATCTCGACTGAGTCAAATATGTTTGTGCTCACTCAAGTACCTTTACTTGGTCTAACTAAAGCTTGTCCATATCAGAAAAGGGTTGTCTTAATTTATGAGATAAATTTGAGACAACACCTGCCATTTTTCATCACCCGCAAATTCTTATCTTTTGACTTTGGTCAAACGTTGACCTTTGACACTTAGACATCTGCCCATGTATCATGCACCCATAGGAGAGTAGATAGGAGCTTGTCCCCTTGCTAGAAATTGAAAAGAAGGGGGCACATGCCTAGGGAGCCATGCGCCCATGGATAGGGATGCCTGGAGTTCCATACAGATAGGACTCCAGGTTGCTTCTTGGATTCTACTTAGATGGCGCCTAAGAATGGACTTTGACCAATCTTAGGCACCATCTAAGGATGAATTAAGGGGGCTCTCATCTGATTGGATCAGGTGATGTCATCCCATCAATCAAATTTAGATCTAACTATACGAAGCAACATGATTGACCGAGATGATGTGGTACTGCATGGCACAGCAGGGTCTATATAAACCCTGTCTGTGCCTAACTTTAATAGAGTTCTCTCTTAGCCCATGCCCCAAGGCTGCCCCTCTCCCTCCTCCATGCCATCTTTTGGTCCTCTCTCTCCTCTCCACGCTCAAGGAGATTTGGGCTCCAGTTTGGCATGATCCAAGCAAGAGAATGGTGACAAGAAAGGAAGAAGGCAGCACTACTGCAGAGATGGCTATAGATCTTCGAAAGAAGTTTTGAAGATCAACCAAATTAGATCTAGATCTGATATTTGGAGAGGTGATAAAGAAGGAGAAAATCTCTAGATCTAGCCTGAGTGGATACCGGTAGAGGCCAGGCGCTTGCATGGCTAGATCTAGAACCTTAGGCAAAGAGCAGGATCATTAAAGGATAATCTGATTATCCAACATCAAGGTATAAATTAAATCAGATTTAATTTATTTTTATTTTTATTTATTAGATATATAAAATTAGATCTAAAATATCTCTGATTTGATCTAGATTTATAAGAAAAATTTTTGAAATATCTCTCTTGATCCAATCAGATCTGAACGAATCCGATCCAAAAAATCAGGATTTTTCCTTCACTAATATCCATCTTCGACTTGTGATTGTCGAACTCCTTTACTGCTAAGGCTTTAGTGATGGGGTTGATCATGTTCTGCTTTCTATTAATCTTTTGAAGGTCAACATCATCTCCATCTACAATCTTCTGGACCAAGTGGTAGTGGTATAGTATGTGTGTTGTCTGCTGGTGTGCCTTTAGTTCCTTCGCCTGACAATGGCACTAGTGCTATCACAGTAGAGCAAGACTGAACCACCAAGAAAGGGTGAAACTTTAAGCTCGGTGATGAACTTCTTCGAGCTTGGTGATGAACTTCTTCAGCGACATAGCTTTCTTTGTGGCATCTGATGCTACGATGTACTCCACCTCACAAACAGAGTCTACCACAGTATGCTGCTTGAAACTCTTCCAGCAGATGGCTCCACCATTTAGGATAAAGATATAACCTGACACACTTTCACTATCATCATGGTCAGAGTGAAAGCTAGAATTTGTAAATCCTACTAGTCTCAAATCTGACTCATCATAGATCAACCACTAGCCCTTAGTATTTCTTAAATACTTAATGATGGTTTTTACCATCTTTCAGTGGTTCTCTCCTCGATCAGATTGGTATCTACTTACTACTCTTAGTGAGTATGCCACATCTGATCTCGTACATGTCATGGCATACATGATAGATTCCACTATCGAAGCATGTAGGACTCTATTCATGCACTCTCTCTCTTTAGGAGTTGTTGGATAATCCTTCTTAGAGAGAAAAATTTCTTGGTCTATCAAAAGATAGCCCTTCTTGAAAATCTTCATGCTGAACCTTTTCAGCATAGTTTCTATGTTCGTAGACTGGGATAACCTAAGCATCCTCTTAGATCTATTTCTATAGATCTTCATCCCTAAGATGTAGGATGCTTCACTCAAGTCCTTCATGAAAAATTAAAATGACAACCAAACTTTTATTCCTTGCATTACGGGGATGTCATTCTCGATTAAGAGAATATCATCCACGTACAAGATAAGAAATACCACTACCGATCTATTTATCCATTTATAAATATAGAACTCTTCTCTATTCTTAACGAAACCATATATTTTGATCATCTTATTAAAATGCATGTTCCAACTCTGAGAAGCTTGCTTTAATCCAAAAATGGATCTCTGAAGCTTGCACATCTTGGACTCATCTATTATTGTGAATCTCTTAAGTTGTATCATATACACCTCTTTGATTAGCTCTCCATCTAGGAAAGCTATTTTTACATTCATCTATCAGATCTCATAGTCTAAATGAACAGTTATCACAAGCATTATCCGAATGGATTTAATCATTGCTATATGGAAGAACATCTCATCATAGTCAATACCATATATTGACGATACCCCTTGGCAACCAGATGGACTTTATAGGTCTCCACCTTTTCATCTACATCCCTCTTCCTCTTAAAGACCCATTTACACCTAATAAATTTAATCCTTTTAGGTGGGTCAACTAATGTCCATACATCATTGACCTTCATGGACTTCATCTTGGATTTCATGACCTCAAGCCATTTCTTAGAATCAAATCTCTATATTACATCCATATAGGTAATCGGATCCTCATCGTTCTCATCAAGTTGAATAGAATCACCATCCCAGACTAAAAAATCATAGTATCATCCAACTGATGTGGTACTCAATCGGATCATCTTAATAGTGCAGGTACACTAGGCTCCAAATTTGATCTGATCAAATTCGGTTCAGATTTGGCTACTGGTGTCGGCTTTTCTACCTATTGAACTTTTTCAAATTCAATGTTAGAGGAGAGGAAATAGTTCCTTCACCAAGAAACTCCATTTTTAAAAAGATTGCCTTAAGACTGATGAACATGTTTTGTTCATCAGTACAGTAGAAAATATACTCTTTAGTTTCTTTAGGGTATCCTATGAATGTGCACTTGTTAGACCTAGGTCCAAGTTTATCGATGATAAATCATTTGACATAAGCTGGGCACCCCCAGACCCTAAGATGTAAAAATACTGGCTTACACCCTATCCATATCTCATATAGAGTTTTAATTACAGACTTACATAGAATCCTATTTAAAAAATAGCAAGCTAATTCGAGTGCATATCTCCAGATTGATATCGGCAAGCTAGCAAAACCAATCATGGATCAGACCATGTCTACTGGAGTTTGATTTCTTTTTTTGGATACACCATTATGATGTGGCATCTCTGGAGGAGTTCATTGAGAGAGAATCTCATTCTCTCCTAGATATATGAAAAATTCATCAAAAAAATATTCACCTTCTCAGTTAGATCGAAGAGTTTTAATATACTTTTCGATTTGTTTTTCTACTTTATTTCAGAATCATTTGAACATTTCAAATGAATCCGACTTATGTTTCATCAGATATACATATCCATCTTTGGATAGATCATCTATGAAAGTGATGAAGTAGAAATATCCATCTCTAGTATTTATGCTCATAGACCCACATACATCAGTATGTACTAGACCTAAGAGCTTAGTGGCTCTCTCACTTTTTCTAATATAAGGTGACTTGGTTACTTTTTCAAGAAAACAAAACTCACAGGTTGAAAGTGATTTATAATCACTTACTTCGAGGATTCTCTCTTGAGTTAACCTATTTATCCTATTCCAGTTAATGTGACCCAGCCTACAATGCCATAAGTAGATATCAGACACATTATCTAATCTAAGGTGCTTGCCAATTTAGTAGACTATATTAACAAGTTTTGATATCATGTATATGTAGGAAAATTAGGTTTTCCACCACAAGATCGATCTGATCTGATCTGATCTGTAGCAAAA